>CABFWO010002106.1:3461-86356 GCA_902155825.1 Timema genevievae | reverse complement strand
TTATTGATTTTATAAAAATATGTTTCGAATAAAATATTTGTATTATAAATATATATACATATTTGTAATGCTAAGTAATTTCATATCTCAAATAGTTTCGGAGCTATTATAAAAAATGTTAATTTACGCATCAGACCGTAGCCCTTAAAGCCATTTTGCCGAAATATTGAGAGTAGCCATTTTGTTTGTAATATTTATTAATGTTCATAAATTAAATTTAATCAAAATTTTTAGAGCCGATTTTGAGAAAATGTCCTTTTTCTCTTTTTTCCCTTCAGTAAACTACCCTTAATTTTAGGGGTAGATATCCAATTCCAAAAACTCCTTAGGGCAACCCTATGAAAACCCTAGATATCAAGTTTCAGCTCAATCGGTATAATAGTTTAGGCTCATGTTGGAGGTACAGACAGACAGACAGACAGACAGATAGACAGACGGAAATTCAAAAGCCACTTTTTCGATTTCAGGGAGTCAAGAAACGTCAAGATTCATCAAAATCTCGAGTTCGATTTTTTTGACGATCACCATACTTTCTCTACCTGTAAGATAGAGAGAAAGTAAAAATGGAACAATTGAAACCTAATTAATTAATGTTTTAAGGCAGAAAATTTTATTAACCACCTGCTTATTTGACAGCTATATTCACTTAAAAGTATGAGAATATATTGTTTACCTGAGTCCAAAGTAATATAGAGTAACAAATTAAACAGGCACAACGATGAGTCTTTTAGCCTTTAATTCGTTATATTAATGTGAAATGAAGTAATCCATGATTTCACTAATGAAAACTGTTTTTACTATTCTGATAATTGAACTTTTGGCCTTTATTTTGGTAGTGTAATACATATCATTCTAAATTAATGGCTTAGCCAAAACTACGTGGTGTAAATTTTGTAATTAAATGTATAATGATTTAGGTGATAAAAATATGTAAATGCAAAAGTAAGAAATATACCACTAACATATTATATAAAATAAAAGTTTGACACCAACATTCAACAAATTTAACTTTAATATTTTTACTAAATAGGGATTGATACAATATGTAAAAAAAGACACCTTAATATGATATAACATAAGAAATAAACATAAGCAGGTATTCTACTTTACTTTAAATCTGTTATTTTTTCCAGCCTATGGTCAAGGTCGATTTTTTATTCAAGCCATATATTTTTCACTACTGGCTTGCTAGGCCTGTCGCTTCATATTCTTTAAAATTTGACTCAAAACCAGAAAAAGGCACAACATACAGTCCCCTGCTGATAATTTCTTAAAGTGAGAGATTAAACATATATTTCACCAACGATAAACCTTTGGCCATGGCGGGAATCGAACCCTAACCCCTAGGTTAGTAGGAAGGCACGATACCAGCTAAGCTAAAGTGTCAGAAAGGTATACTACCAACAAATGTGATTGTTGGCAATCCCTCTGAAACTATATAAAGCTTTATGAAAACAAGAAACAACTATGGACTATAGTCAATAAAATGTATTGTTTTCCTTACTTCACACTATACAATATGCCGATGAAAGTATCAGGCGGATAAGTCAAACTAAGTTTATTGCTTGGTTTGTACTTCTATAGTCATCTTTCTTAAACATATATACAGGGTGTCTCGCGTAAAGGTAACCCAGCTCCAAACGTACGCCTATAGAGGAAAGGACTGCAAGAGGTTACTCGTAATACCTACCTGGACAGTGTCGGTGTAGGCAAGATGCGCAGTTAACAGCAGTACGCACGTGGAAACGTTAGCAGAATCTAATTACCATGATCCTTTGCATGTTTCTAGCGCATGGATGTGGGCTACTTTTACGTGGGACACCCTGTATTTTCTTATCAAACTAAGAAAATACCCAAGTATACTTTTCTTTTTGTTAGCGCTTCTTACTAGCCACTCGGGTTATAGAAATATGTACTAATTACGCTAGTATGTTAGGAATAAGAAGGGTTGAAACTATAGGAATTATACCTATATATGCTGAGAAGGATTTTGGAAAACAAGTAATAAACTTCTTGGATTTGAGCCCCAATATTTCTGTCATCAGCAGTCCAAACTATTTCTAGATTGATTCCTTATCAACACACCTCCTTATTAATACACCCAAGTATAAAAATTAATGTAGCTTGGTACAAGATTGGCCAGAGAGCTTTTGAATTATTGATAGGTCTAAAGGCAAAGGTTTTCTTGGCGCATCGAGAAATTCATATTCACAAGAAATTGTGATCAGAAACTTTCCAAAACTGATAGTTTCACTGAAGTTTGTTGGTAGTGGTTACGATGGGGAATAAAATGAGGGAGGGATTGATAAACTTTAAAAGAAGTGTCAAAGAAATTTGTTAATGCTTGGTGACTCCAGGAGCTATTTGAAGGGAAATTTCACGGTGTTATTTTTTTAATTTAAATTATCTGCTTTTTAAATAGAAGTGACACTTTGAATCAAAACTTTAAGTAATCACATTTCCCTCTTTCTATAACATAGATGTAACGTATTTTGTGTTTAAATATAGTGTTTATTTTTGTATTGTGTAGGACTGTTTTAAATTGTGAATTCCACAAAAAAATACTGATAATTTATAAAAAAATCTAGGATATTTTGGCTTTATTATTGTACAGAGAGTATCACTATGATTCTGGGGTATTTTACTTATAAGTGTAATCATATTAATATATTAGATTAATTTAAAGTAATTTATATCTCATGTTACTCCAAAGAGTAAATTAACAAATAGAATGTAAAGACTTAGTTTTATATTTTGAGAGCAATACGTTTAAAAACCCGTCCATACTTTTTAAAAGTTACATTTATAATATATGAATCAATAAGGTAGATTTCTAGAATAAATGTATCAAAATTATCGTTGAGGTATAGGTAGAAACCAATTTTTAAATGATTCTCATAACACAAATCTGAGATTTGAACCCTGTTCTTTCAGTTCATTGAAACCTAATCTAAGGTTATCTAAGGCGAGAGTGATTTGAATCTTATCTACTTTGCCCTAAATCAACCGTGTAAAGCCATTTTAATCACAAGAAACACATTGAGAATTAATAATCATAATATTAAAGGTATATTTAAAAAAATATTTGGTCAACATTTTATTATAATTACCTACAAATTAGTATTATTACATAACAACATAAAAAATAAAATAACAAGAAATAAATTATTATAAAGTATCCTTGATATTTTTCCTAGAATTGTTCGTAATTTTCTTAAATAATTCTTTAAACAATGTATTATCTGCGAAAGGTATTGATTTAAATGAAATAAAAATGTAACAAGGGATAACATTTCATTAAAATGTATTTTTACAATACTTATAAAAAGAAAAATCAGCTTACAGTATTATGTTGGTTCATAAGCACAGACTCGTGGATCGGACTGCAAGTTTTACTTTCCGGGCCTCGACTAAGTTAGCTTGTTATTCGTGTCTTCATAAAATATTTTGTCTTAGAAAGTTAAATTTAGATGTCACAAAGTTGGTAAAGAAAAAAAAAATGCTGGGAGCACAAAATCATGTTATAGAATATAAAATGTTGAGCTTGGATGGATCTATGATGAAAAGATAAATAGTATTAGACGTTGAGCTAGGAAGCTGAGCTTCTTTAATGATATACATGTTTTTCAGTTAAAATCCTACTGAAACTTGGTATTGGTTTACGATACGGCCAAGTTGGGGGAACTGAACTTTGTTTGCTAAAAGATTAAAACCTCCCATTAGAAGCAAACCTAGAAATAATCATTCACCGGCGAAATAAGGAGGCCCATAAGGGTCCATCTTAACAGGGTCGTCTTAATTAGGTTGACATTATTAGACAGGAATACTTTGAGTATTTAAAGCCCACACCAGTGAAGATACAGTTTTTTTTTTATGAAATTCGTTGAAAATATTAATCATTTTTCTAAGTAATAGGATTCAACGCATTTTAATTTTGATTACTTTCAGTTTGACACATTTTTAATTATTTTTATTTATAAAAAAATTTGAAAATAAATTTAAAAATGCTAAATTCAAAATACGTAAATCAATTGATATATATTTTTTATTACTAATCATTTGGATAAAACATTGTAAGGAGGATAGTGTACATCAATTCCCTTCTTCAGTAGTTATACTGCCATAGTACAGTCTGTGTTTTACTCTCTTCTGACTATGAAAATTAGTTAATTATGCATTTTGTTGTGTTTATGGCCTTTGAGGCCCACAATTCTCTTGTAAGTGTGTAGGCCTTGCCTTTCTATCCTAATTCCAATGTTTAATTTTAAGAGCCTTTTGGCACCATTTTTTCAAGTTTTTAATTAATAAGAATTAGTAAGAAAACTATCCTTTGTTCACACAACAAATTTTAGTTGTAGTGAATGGGTAGGAAGCTACGCGTACTGGTGGGTACTGGTGGGTGCGAAAATTTTTGTTTGGAATTTATTTGGAGGTCGAGGTTTGGATTTTGGCTGCGTGTACTGAGATATTTATTACTAAGTTCTATAATAATATGTGTCCAGGCAAATATAGGTGAATTTTATTCCAAAATTTTACTTTACTTTTACTAAAAAGTGTTAATATATCTTTAATTTATAACAGGTACTAAGACAAGGTGCAAAAAGAAATGTAACATTTTTTTATTTTTTTTTTACATTTCTAAAACTATTTGAGTTTTGTAAAAGTCATTACCCGCTTCGGTGGCGTAGTTGGCTAACGCACTAGTCGTGTTGAGTCAGACCACCGAGGACGGGAAGATTGAGGTTCAAATCTCGGTCGGGTGAACTGGTTTTTTTCTAAATGGTTTTCCACTCTCCCTCCACGCAAATGCGGGTTCACTTCCTCTAAATTCAACCTTCCCATTTCCTAATCCATTAGTGTAAATAGTACTTAAGCGTATAACCCAAACGGGTAGTAAGACGCGGTGCTAAAATTAAAATTAAATTAAAAGTCATTGAGTTAGAGAATATACGAAAACAAATTCTAACTCAAATTTTTGGGTACTCGTATATCCCTACTATTCTATTTTAGGTATCTATTTAATCTATCAAAAGGAGCATTTGCAGATTATATGAATTTAAGAAAACATTTATAAAAATTGGCTTAGAATCTTTTATAACTGTCCAAATAGATATATCCTATTTGAATCAGACGGTCGATTATCACAGATAGCTTAGCTTGCTGAAAGACAAAGCTGACACTAGGATATATATACACACACACACACATACGCTTAAAAGGTTTTTCCTTTGTTTCCTGTTCCGACTAGCTCTAGTAAAGTGTTGGGAGTAATTGCCCTCTGGTCAGATTACAGAACCAGAAGGTTAGAGCTGACCTTTCTCTACGGGGCGTGGTGTGTAATGACTGGAATCAGTCGTGTCAGCCAAGAATCTCTCAATTCACAGACCACAAATCCTTCTCTAAAAAAAAAAGTTTAATTTTACCACAAACTTAAAACGCTTGGACAACTAGGTTTTAATTCGTATAAATCTAATTGTATCTTGTTCCTGAAATTTATCTCCTCTCACTTGAATTGAATGCTTTTAATGTTTCACTTTCACATTAGCTGACCAATAATGTATTTATTGTTTGCTGTGGATAAGTGGATAAACTTTCCCAAATTTATATTTTTAAATAATATAGAGTTTATTTGAGTATTTTTGAGTCAACAGATTTTGAGGATTTACATTTGTTTCCACTATACGATTCCCAATAATCCGTGTTTCTATATTATTCGAGATGGTACTACAAGTTAGGTTTGGTAAACATTATCTAAGAAATTATATGTCTTTAACTGGCTCATCCATCAAAACTGAATAGTGACATGAATAGTCGGAAAACTTATCGTGTCCACCTACGGTGGCAAATTAAATATTATTATCCGTCATTCGAATTAGTCTAATCAGTTAGCTACCATTTATAATTACGGAAGAGTATTATTCATTAGTCTTTATTTAAATATTGTTTAACAAAGTATTCCATATTATTTAAGTTTTTGACTACCCGAGAACACATCAGTCCTTTTAAAATTTGGACGGTGGGGCGTCAACTGTACTATAGTACATTTTTCTCCAAAAAAAAAAACAACTAATAAAGGGCCTTGAGTATTGGTCCAGATATTTGAGGATTTGAACTTATGTTATTGACCACCCTCTTGTGAAATACTCTCGAACAAATATTGGTCCTTTTAAAACATATCTTCACCTGGCTAGAAATTTAGGTATACGCCATTCACGGTAGGAATTACTCTGTGAAAGGTCTTTTTTCCTACCAACATCCTACTATATAATAGCTTTCTGGTAGGGAAAATGGCCTTTCAGAAAACAACTCCTACGCTGAACAGACTTTAGGAGCAAGTGATATGATGCCGATAATTGCAATCGAATTAAATACACCTAGTACCAACATTCCCTTTCATTTATTAGTAACAATAATAAAAAGTTATTAGCTAATCTATTTGAAAGTGCTGAACGCTTTAATGTTATATTCCAATGATTAATATTAATTACTAATTAAATTGAATCTATTAAAAACTAGCTTGAAACAACGATAGTACGGCTAATAATATGTACAATCGCTTGGCCCTAGTTGTTTACTTTTTATTTATTTGAGGTATTTAACAAGCACGTTCTGAACCAACTTACTATATCAGCACAGGAGAATTTCTACAAGCGAGAGAGAAAGCGCTCAACAATTTTGTCATATTTTCACATACTTTCCAAAATACTTGTACATGCCACGGACGCATCTACTTCCCTTCCAAAATAAGTTTTACCAACGATTTTTTTCGCTCAATAAAATCCGTAGACCCCTGCTGGGTAGATACCACAAACATCGGGTCCTGAGGCAAGCTTTTTATCACAAGATCACCGAGGCTAGCTAGATGTTTACTGATTGGATAATGTAACTAACCTATTTATAAACAGTAAATATCTTCTTGTATTCCAACCAGACAAACCAGGTTTTTCTAGATGTATACTGGACCACTTTAGCCACATATCTATATTAGGACAGTCCGGTTAGTGCTATTGCTTGGTATTTCTTACGTTTAGAACTACCCAAAATAATAGTTACTAGTTACAAGTGGCCGTTCCTGTGCCAGGGAAAGTTCAGTTTTTTGGTAATTCTTGACATATCTATAGCTAATAAAAAAAGTTATTCAGGTCTCAAAATATGTTCTTGAGCTATAAATTTACACAAAGATAGCTAAACGTTGGACCTATTTATTAGTTATAATCAAATACTGCTATAGCTTAGTTGATTTTTTACCTGAGTAACGAAAATAAGGTTTGTTATTAAAAAATTATTTTATATATATATATATATATATATATATATANTATATATATATATATATATATATATATATATATATATATATATATAGGAAAAGTGGCATTTAACTTATTATATATTATTGATAAAGTAAATTAGTTTAAGTAGTATGTTATACACTGAACTGTAACAAACAGTAAGTGAAAATTATGAATGATGTATAATAATTACTAATAAACTAATGCTATACATATACTTATTTAAAAAAAAATTAAAAATAAAGTCCTAATAGTGTATTTTGTGTGAACTTATATTATTGATTTTAAACACTGCAATGTTGTGACACACTAACTACGAGATTATTATATTTAAATTAATTATACATAACAGACGGATTCAAGTTAAATTTAAGAAATAAAATGTTAAGAAATCAAATCAAAAACTTCCAATGAAAAAATACAAAATAAGCGAGGTAATTCAAAATTTGAACATGTTAAAATTATCAAAAGCTATGTATTAAATTAAATATTATTTTTTGTACTGTACATATGAATAAATTATGATACATATACATATAAATATTAGATTGAAATCATATAATTAGCTTTAATTGGTCCCTTGATCCTTATGGTAATTTTAGAGATCACAGTTGACTACTTTATTTAAATCTACATGCTTTGATGCTATTATCACCATTAGAAAAATAGATCAGGGATCAAATTAAGAGAATTAATTAATAAAATTCATTATGTAAATGAGAAAGTTGAAGGTAAATATGGTCGAGATAAAAATAAGTGTTAGAATTTAAACACCTATAAAACCAAAACCAAACGATTAATCACTTACTTTTTATTTATTTATTTTTTATTTATTTAGCACCGCGTCTTACTACCCGTTCGGGTTATACGCTTAAGTACTAATTACACTAATGGATTAGGAATTTGGAAGGTGGAATTTAGAGGAAGTGAACCCGCATTTGCGTGGAGGGAGAGTGGAAAACCATTTAGGAAAAACCCCTCTCAGTTCACCCGACCGAGATTCGAACCTCGATCTCCCCGTCCTCGGTGGTCTGGCTCAACACGACTAGCGCGTTAGCCAACTACGCCACCGAGGCGGGTATTAATCACTTACGACCAAGCAACTAACCACCTAGAAAACTTTTACATTTAAAAAATGCTTCACTAGCCCACTGAAGGAGACGTAGACCTTGGTGCTTGGTGATACATCGTAAGGAGACCAAACATGTTGTTCGACAGGTTATAAGTTGCATGTTAGTCGTTGTGTCGTGCACTTATGGAGCTGTACATAGGGCTTTATTTACATTTGTACAAGCTGAGGTCTCGCTCAGTCTTTTCACGCTTTTCCTGCAGGTTTTCACTTCTAGGTGACAATATTTAACGGACAATGTCAAATAAAGAACAACCAGCTACTGTAAGCTTTGTTCTTGAGGTAGAAAATCACCCTAATTTTGAATTATTATTTTTTTTCCAAATTTTGATGAAACCAAAATGGTTCCCGGGCCTTGTTACGAGCTTCTAAGCACATGCAGCCAACAGCCAGCTCTTCATCAGACGACGACATTCTCACGACTGATAGAAAATAAGTTTTTTGTGTGGACAAGAAACGGGATAACTTACAGTAAATGACCAGTTGTCCGCGATATATCGCGTCTCGTTGGTTTTCTTAGCGGATGAAGAGCCTAGTACCAATCAAACTATTTTATTTTTTCTTAAAAGATGTAACCAAATTGTAATTTACTTATTTTAGATCTAAAAAGGATGATATTTATAACAATTTAACTGTTGATAAGTGAACAATTCAGAAAACTACACTTTGATTTTACATCTGGTTCATTCGTGATCTGATATCTAATAATTTGGTTTATCGACCTGTAAAAGGACTATTAACATAGGAAGAGGCTTAGGATGAATCTTGAACTACTTCACTGCAGGAAGTTTCCTAATCCCATGTCAATACGAATGCTGGGCTAGCTCATCTTAATTTTCCTATTCATATATACCCAAACACAATGCTAATAGTAATGGTTTTATGTATTTAACTAATTAACATGCTGTTCTGGTTATAATTAACGAAGTGATAACGTTAAGTAGGGAATATTTAATTCAATACACCAGAATTTGCTTTTCAGGCAAATAATTTCGAATAAAAAAAAAGCATAATATATCTCACTGAGATTTAAATCATTGTGACCTGAATCAGAATAAAATACACTATTTCACACTCAGTTCGGTAGTCAATCAAATTATAATAATCCATTTTTAGGATATTTAAAAAAAATTGGGAGAGATCTTGAGAGTTGGATATTTTATTGGGTGCTAGGAGTGGTTATTTGAAATTTCGTAGCTAATATATTAGAATTAAGCTATAGTAGGATTAATGTAGGAAGACACTTATAGAAAAAAAGAAATGGCAGTCTATAACATTATTATATATCTATATTATTTTAATTATAATTTCATAAATATTGATATTGTACATCGAAACTGGCAGTTTTTTATAATATGGCTTGACGTAAACTTAAAAAAAAATTAAATTATGTAACTGTCAAAAACGTTTCTTCCAATCTGAATCAGACCATATTCCACCCAACCTCTGTACCATAATTTACCCCTCCTTTACCCCAAGAAATACATGTTTTAAAGCTATTTATATTAACTTATTTTTAATTGCTGTTGTAGGTGAGAATCCAGCTGCGATGCAGCATGGTGGCTGCCGCGGTTGGTCCGACAGCAATTTTGGCCAATGGGCTTTACTACAACTGGGACTGTGTTGGCTTCTTCACTTGACGTCGGTCCATAGATGACGTCACATATAGAATAATTCGGAGCTCAAAAGGGGAACTGTGATTCGTGTTGCTTGTTTGTAGTAAAAAAAATAATAATTAAAACTAAACATTTGTTATAAGGATTAAAATGTGTATCCGAAATATTTTGAAAAGGAAATTGTTTAGCCTATTTTGAAGATAGATTTTTATTTTTATTCGTGTTACGTAAGAATATTTTGTTACTAAATTTGTAGAAGTTTTTGTTTATGATGACAAGTTATATAGTGTGTTATCCATGAAATGCTTGGCGATTTTAAGAATAATTTGAAAAACAATGTTTACGAACACCTTCCTTGGTTTATGAATCACTAGCTTTCGTTATATTTTCCATTATTAACTTTATAAAATGGATTCCTATTTCAAGTGAAGGACGTGTGGATATACCCTCCTCTGTTCATAGGTGTTCAATTAAAAACTACTATTTAACTGTGAATTTTGTTGATGAAAGGCGTATGATCAAATAGGTATCCTTAAATGTGAGACTATACGTTTTGAAATTAAAACTAATAAGTGAGAAATAATTAAATTATCAAAATATCAAAGTGTCAGTGCAAATTATGGTAGTTAAATTTGTAGAGCAAACAATAAAGATAAAGTAATTTTTTTACTGAGCAAGACATAAAAAATTACAATTAAAAACAAAATTCTTCCCAATATTTGACATTGAAACATTGTATGACACTTGTTAGTGGAAATTATTCCAATGTACTGAATGTTTCAATAGATGTCAACGAAAATAATTAATACAGGTGTAATTTAAGTGCTGGGAAGTTTTTTTCCTAACACACCAATAGGAGATTTTTTGTTTCATTTTTGTATGTAACATAAAGTTATTGGTACCAATCTTATTATCATAGCATTAACTTTGAAACTTTATTGGATTTGAATATTTAAAAGTGTAAATTGTGGCCTACAACCTATTTTTATTTGATTACGATATTTGTATTAAATTATGTAACTAATCGTTAATAAAGTTTTAATATAAATGTAAACATGTAGAGATATGTAGAGTGTTTTACTAAATATTTTCATTTTTATGCTTCAGTCTCCAAACAAAAACTCACCAACAATTATTATGTTGGTAGTTTCTTAATAACATCCCTACATTTTGAAAATTTTTCACAACTATAGCTAATTTGAGGTATTAATTCAATACACATGAGACAACAAATTAATTTCCCAGCGTTAAATTTTATGGACTATTTAAAGGAGATTCCACAGTTTAACAAATGATATATTTTTTGGTCATCTTTGAAATCGAACCAAGAAACTTTAGTTCAGTAGAGGGAGGTGCTATTGACTGAGCTAGAGCCTTGGAATTTATTCTTCACATTTAGGGATGACTATATTTCTAGCCCTAAAATCTAGTTTTGTATACATTAATATTAATTGCCTATTATTATCATCAATATTTAATTTAACATTCACAACACACTAAGGCCTCATTTGAAAAATATGTTCTAAATTGAGAAATTTACTTCTAAAATTTAGCTAACACTTTATTCAAATATAATTTATTTTATTATCATAATCTATAAATTAACTTATACATTGCCTACTAGTAGTAGCTAGACTTAAATACACACTAAACACTTTTTAAATCTACTCCATATATTTTTTTAACAACTAAGGTTAGTTAAATTTATAAATAATATTTTGTCGTATCGATAAAATAAATTTTAAAATTTAATTTGTATAATGTACTGTAAGTCCACATTTTTGTTCAAACTAAGATTTAACTATTTGATTTAAAATTTACTGGTTTTCACTACCTATTTGCAACAAATAAATTATGTTTTCTGGAACTACATTACCTAAGTATATATTTAAAAAATTGTTAAAATTTTCTTGTTGAGTCTTCTATCATTACTAATACATTATTTGTTAACAAGCTTATTGAGGCTAAAATTATGTTAATATGTGAGTGAATTAATACCAATTTTTACAGTTCTAGCTAGTAGGTATATACGGTTAAATTTCCAAATTTTTATTCTGAAAGCCTTTTTGTTGTTCTGAATAACAAAGCTTTCAAATTATGCCGACAAACTAGTATTGTATTTTCCTATCAAATAGATTAACATAAGTCGGGTTGTCAAAAGAAATAAATTATCTTCACGGATATCAATAAATATTTTATACGGCCAATGTGAAAGCACTAGACACATTAAAGAGGCTATTAAAGAGAATTGTAGGTGTAAGAAAATTATATAATAGTTTAACATACACTGCTTGGCACGTGGATTAAAATATCTCAACTAGTCTATTTTGCTGGTGACGAGAGGTATGGACGGGTGTTTTTAGGGTGGTTTTTATAACTGGCTTCTCAATATTCAATTACACAGATCTGGATGTATTTCAAATAAATTTCAACTTTAACTACCCTTATCCCATTAATATAATTTAATGTAAGTATCACGTAAAGTTATAAAGAGGTGGTATACATAAATTTATAAATATGCATAGAAATATTGGTATGAATATACACATAATACTGCGTAGTTCTATTTTATACGGGTTCTCCTAATTTAATTATTTTAGTGGAATAAGTACGAGGAAAGTAGAAATATATATGAAACAGTTTTGTATGACCCACATTGATGGTTGAATGAGCTGGTCTGATTTATTTCCTTGGTGAAGGGGTTGTAGTGCTGGTTGTATGTATTGCGGGTACTATTTCCAAAAGAGTTTTCCATTTTTCCTCCACACAAATACGGTAAATCCCCAAACATAATTCTATTATTAATATTGATCTTTTAATGATACTCGCCAATCAAGCCCGCAATTACTAATTCCCTGTCAATTAGGATCACTCTAAGCCCCAATGGTTGCCAAAGACCTCTTATCCCTCATAGAAGACAGCATCAGCCAACTCCCTGGGAGACTAGGGCATGTGTTAAAGTGCAGACTACACGCTTTAATGGTCTAATGGTACAAGGCATCATTCTAGTATTATACTAGCCTGCTTATAATGGGGAGATCAGGATTCACATCCATTTTGTCTCCACTGTTGGGTTTTTTTCCTAAATAGTTTCCCACTCTCCTTCCACGCAAATGTGGGTAGATTAGGCCTAAATCTAGAATGCTTTCTTCCTCATGCTTAGAGTAATCACCATATATTCGTATAATCTGAACAAGGAACAGGACACCTGATAAAAAAATGTGCAAACTCTAATTCGGGAAACCAGTGTTTCGATACCAATCACCTTATATTTTGATGAATTTGTCCACACCATTTCTTCTAATCTTATAAGTTATAACTCTACTGATATACGTACATTCAATTTAAGTTTATTAGTCCTGCCTTGTTTATATTATTAAAATAGTATAACACACTAAAGGCAATAAAACACTAGAGTGTACCTAAAAAAATATACTTCTTACTGTCGTTATAATTAAGACACCCAAAATAATTATCTCTCCAACTATAATCCTGACTACTACAAATCCTCTTGCCCCATTAAACATAGCTATTTTATTGTAATACATATCCTTAAAATATATTAAATCCGTATCTGATAAATACAAGTGTTTCATTAGAATTTAAAAAAAAATTGACAATAAAAGTCAATAATTAAATTAAATTTTCATTTTACCAACTAAATATAAAAAATAATATGATTTACTGTACATTTGATATTGCATCTATGGCGAAAGGAAAGGCGCAAAGTTTCAACTATCACCGGCCTCAATCATGAGGTTAGGATGAAATTGCTATAATAGTAGACTAATAATAAAAATTGAAAGAGTATCTCGAATTCTCCCCAGACTAGTTCCAGTTCATATTTAATTCAAATATATTTTTAAAACCTCGCCATTATTTTGCGACCAATGCTGAGTTTGTCGTGTAACGATAATTCAGAAACAAATGTGTGACTTAAGTAGGTAGTGCTCTCTAAGGTGCTTGTCCCGCATCGTATGTATGTAAGAATGTGTAACACGCACTGCGGAAAAAAAAAAATATATATATACACCAGTATAATTGTGTGTACTGCGTCTTACCCGTTTGGGTTTTATAGCTAGTATAGCAAAATCCCGTGTGACAAAGCCCTGGTAGTACTAAATAACAAAATAATCATACATATAAAATTTTCTGGAAAAGAAAGAAAAAAATGAGTTAACTAAATTGAATATTTGATTGGTTAACAAACTCATAGATAAAAGAGAATGGTAAGAAATCGTGTTAATAAATACTTAATAGTTATATTATGTTGTAATAAAAACAATGAGTTTTACAGTAAATAGCAAAAATTATAATACTTTAAAAATATAAAACTTTAAATGAAAAACTATAGTAGGATCCATAATTATTACATGTTATACATCATTAAAATTAATATCAATTATATAAAACTCCTTGAACTGAAATTTAACTGAGATTTGTGAAAATACACTAAAATCCCCGAGGACCCTTCCATATTCTACCGCTTAGTCTAAAATTACAATATTCCAAGCAAGGTTTGGTCCGAATTAGTTCAAATTAACGAAGTTATACTGTATTCACAATAATAATGGGTATAAATGAGAAAAGTATTGTTTCGATCAAATTTTTCCTCATTTAAGTGAAGAGAGAAAGATCGATTAAAAAAATAAGTGAAAACACCCAAATTACACCCAACCGAGATTCAAGCCCTGATACACCCACGTTCAGCAATCAAGTATTGTATGAAAGCGATGCCTTAAATCACCAAACTGGTAAATGTATTAGAAAAATTTATAAATTCATAAATAATTATCATTGGATTCATACATTTCATGCATCTACATAGAAAGCCATCAAGGTGAGGCAGAAAGCATTGGAGGTAAATTAAGGTTTACATTCAGTTTACTTTGACATATTTGGCTAGATAGGGACATAATTTAATCGAACCAGATAAACCTGTTATCTTTCAGAGTAAATTGAATGTAGTCTACTTTATGAAGCACAAGTAAAAATATTAATATATACAATATAAATATTATAATTGAGTTTGAGTAGTCTGATTAAATGTAAGCTTTCTTGTGAAACTATTTTGGGTTCAAGATTTAGATTTCTACCTACTATGGATTTTGTTAGAAAATTCACCACTACTTTATATAGAATAAATACTAACAGGGATCCCTTACTGGATATATTATTAGTAGCACAAACTTGTATTCCTGTGATTAAAAAAGTCTTCATGTTCTTAGTAAAAAATAAACATGTTTCACAACCCGCACAACTTTAATAAATAAATATACTATGTTTCAGCACTATAGATTTATTAGGTTTGTAGCAATATTAATTACGCTTAAGTAAGGGATGAGAACGTTTCAATTTAGAGAAAGTGTCTCACATTAGCCTAAAAAGAAAGTGGAAAACCGTTTAGGGAAAACAACCCTTAGAGCCCCCGATCGGGATTGAACCCCAATTTTCCCGTCATCGTAAGTCCGGTTTATTACGAAATTGACACCTTAGGCCTTGCGGCTACCGAAGCGGGTAACGCCTGAAATACATATCTGAAAGTTTTTCAAATATATCTGTCAATTATAATATTTTTGATATTCGTTGGTTCTTTAGTTAACCTACACTGGAGGCCAATTAACGTATGCCCCAGCTTAGTGTACTGGAAGTGAATTTACAAAAGTTTATTTTAATCATTTCAGTTTATAAATACTCTCTTCATGCTAATGTAGATGCACTTCTTTGAAACTTTCTTGCCAATAACTAATCCTTGGATTTAGCCTTAAGTATAATTGGTGTTAAACGTATTAACAAATTGTTATGTATCGACACAGTACATTGGAGCTCACGTGTGTCCAAAAATATTATTTTAAACATTTTCGCTTGAACAAAAAATAAATAAAACAATTATAAATATAAAATTCAAAATATAAATGAGTTTATTTCTCTTTTTTGATAGAGAAATCGGAAAACTAAGTCATAAAAGACGTTATTTTTACACTTTTACACTCGTAATACAACATTGACATCATACAATACATAACAAAAAACTGTCTCAATTGTTTCCACCACCATTAAAAGATAATGGATCGAAAGGCATGGCATAAGAAACGTTTGAAAGAAAGCTTCCACGACCAACCCAAAGTAACGTAGTGGCACCCCCTCCACCAATCCCGATATTTAAACGTGAAATTGTATCCATTTTCCCATCCCACTAACACAAAAACTAGACCTTTAAAAGTAACCATAGTACTGGTCAAGACTGAAAATGTATACTTAATAAAGTATTTTTTAAAAAAGTGTATTTACTTTGGGTATTTAACGTGCATTTACTAAACACCATAACCACCTTGGTGGCGTAGTTAGCTAACGCGCTGGTTTCGTGTTAAGCTAGACTGCCGAGGATAGGGAGCCCGAGGTTCGAATCTCGGTCAGGTCAATTGGGGGTGGTATTTCCTAAATAGTTTTCCACTCTCCCTCCACGAAAAGTGGGTTAACTTCCTCTATATTCAACCTTCCCTAATCTTAGCCCATTAGCGTACTTAAGCGTATAACCCGAAAGGGTAGTAAGACGTAGTGGTAGGTAAGCACTAAACTACAGTAGGATTCTAATGGGGTGAACTTTTAGTAAATACAAAGTTTGTTTTGCAATCAACACTTATATAACTTTAACACTGTTGTACTAAGATTTTATCTGAATTGATATTATCTACAAAGAGTGATAGCTGTAAAACACATGACTTGAAGTATGAATATATAAAAATTGGTTCAATTAATTTTATAGATGTAAAAAAATATATTGCTTCCTATCTTATTTGGATTATTGAAACTTATGCTTAAGTTTGAAAACATTAAATTTGAATCCAAATAAGCTAACTCTTTTATTATTACTATATTATTAAAGCTTTTTTATCCATAAAAACAATTGTGCATACTAAAGTTGACGGATTTGTTTTAATTTTTTTTTTTTAAAACACCAAGGCTAATATGTAATTACAAATTAATGGTGTAAGGCTTGTAAGTGAATACCCTTTAAGTTTCATAGAGAAGAGATAGTAAAAACAGAGTAACGTTGAAAATCGTTGAAAGCTAAAAATTCCAAGCCTGTCAACTTTTATTGCGTGACCAATGGTGCGATTTTTAATATTCGGCATGCTTCTTTAAGAAAAAAAAAGCAAGAATTTTTTGGAAAGAAAATCAATGTTACTCTGCATTGTGTAATATAATCTAAATCAGAGGATCTCAACCTTTTTTCAATCACGTACCACTATTTTTTATTCTGTATATTAAATGTGCCAATAGCCAAATGTACTCTGGTAAAACGTAATGTATTGGTCCCAGGGGCGAACCTAATGTTTATATGCACTTCTACCACTAATAAATAATGTATTGCTTTATTTAAAATGATATACACCTAAAATCAATATAAGCTGTAAATATAGTACATTGTTAGCTACACAATTCACATTCTTGTTTCAGTGTGAAGGTTGTGCTTGTCTAGCGAACACAAGTTCTTTATGTCTGGTTTCAATTTAGTTAATTTGAGTCTTAAATCAGGTTCAACATTCAACTTGTTCATGTACTTATTTTTTATGTAAATTAGGAAATAAATCCCACACTCACAAAGGTAAGTAGTTGTAAACTCCATCAACAATTTTACAGCCTTTTCTGAGATCAGAGGATATTTATTTCCTCTTTCCAACCAAAAGTCTGTTAAATCCAGCCTCTTGATCATTTGCCTGAGTGCAAGAGAGCTTGATCAACTCGTATTTTTCGGAAGAAGTTAACGATTCTGGCATGGTGTTGTGAATAGAAAGTGAGTCTCTAATCCAAAATTCTGAAGTTAGGTTTTCAGAAAATATTCCTTAAAATTTGTGATTAGGCTCCCAAGGTGCTTCCAATTCCCTACTAAAAAGAATTTCATTTTCACTTAAGAAAGCATCCAATAATGAAAAGGAGTACGTATTTCTACAATCTATTTCTTTAAGGAGGAACACATTTTTTTAAAAGAGCCATGATTTTCTCCTGTATCACGAATAAGGAAGTACATGCACCCTATTGACCTGTTTGAGGTGGCAAGGTATATCTGCCAGGTATTCCAACCAAACAAGCCATAGTTCATCAATGAAATAATTTTAATTTTAAGACATGTCAGGGAGAAAAATCTGCACTTCTGAACTAAGTTCAAACAGATGGCACGATACTTTAACCTCGACAGCCACATATCTTCGGTATGAAGTAGAAGTGAATCATGCTCAGCACACATTTCACTGCACAAAATAGAAAATAGTTGTGAGTTTATAGCTCTGGACTTAATGAAGTTGATTACTCTCACCGCTTCATTCAAAACTTTCTTCAGAGCAACCAACATTTTTCTTGAGGCTAAAGCCTCGCGATGAATGCTACAATGTACAAACTTAGCCCCAGGAGCAATTTATTTAATTTTGGAAACAACCCCACTGTGTTTCCCAATCATTGCACGGGCTCTATCGGAACAAACACCAACACATTTATACCACTGTATATCATTCATGTTTATAAACTGGTCTAGCTTTTCAAATATTTCATTAGAAGTTGTTCGACCAAGCAATGGTTAACAAAACAAGAACTCTTCTTTCACTGTATTCCCATCTATAAATCTTATATACGTAAGAAGTTGGGCCATGTTGGTAGTGTCAGTAGTTTCATCTCATTGAATAGAATAATATATTCTAGCCTGAACTTTTTATATTAAATGTTCTTTAACATTTGAAGCCAAATGTGAGATTCTTCGTGACACAGTGTCATAAATTAGTGGAATCAATTCAAGTTGTTTTGCTGTCTTTTCCCCTAAAATTATACTGACCATATCTGTAGCTGCTGGTAATATTAATGAATCTCCGATTGTGTGAGGTTTTTCTGCTCTAGCTATTATCAAACTGACACTGTAAGATGCTTCCAGAACCTATATGTAAAATCCTGAGAATGACGATATTTAAAAATTCCTTGTTGACAAATCAGACAGTATTCTCTGAAAATATTCCAAAGGTTTGTGTTTTACATCTCCATGCTTAGTTTCAAAATGACACTTAAGATGGGAAGGCTTCATCGAATGATTTGATAGAGTTTCATAACAAATCACACACTGTGGAATAGGTGCGTCATATTCTCCAATAAAGTTGCATACATATAATAGATAACTGGGATTGTACTTTCTTTGCGCTGTACGGGGCTTTTTTTTATTTTGCTACAATGATGTCCTCTTTTGTTACCTAGAAGTTGAAGTACTGGCTTCTGTTTGTGAATAATTACTTCCGCTACTTACACTCGTGTTTCCCTTAGTTCATTTTAAGGACCCAGTTGTTAACCACCTACTCGTGTTATGTTTTCAATACAATGGCACAAAATACATATGACAACTTAACAAATATAATCACACAGTTTAAAGAGAAGCTGTCCAAGACCAGATTTATTATCCCTCAACACAACAGATTAAATAGTACTGGGTGCTAAACCTCACAAAAGTGGGCCACTCTTTCTATAAAATGAAAGTCCTCTATCTCTATCACTATTTCTTTGTCCGTCACTAACCGCTTCTTCCACCACTGGGTGTCTCGTTAGGTCTCATCTGCCCTTGATACAATGCGCGCCACACAATACAACTCTTTCAGTACCTCGGATGAATCACTCATATAGTCTTTACCCACCGACTGTACACTGATTGAATGGAACCTCTCTCATTGAACTGAAACAGGCTCGCTGCAGTATCTAGGAGCAACTGTCTCTCTGGAATATACGAGCGCTGGCCGAATGGTGGCGAGTTCTGGCGTTCTATCGACGAAGCTTCTCGCTGACTGACCTCGGGGGCTGGGGGTTTCACAACTAACCACGCCAGGCTAAGTTTTCTTTATTGGAACTGTGATACTGGGGGGGGCGAAGGGGAAGGGTGATATAAACACAATATATTGTTGAGGATAGTGTAGACTCTAATTGTTTTCATTTAGTTACATGACATGTTTTAAGTAGAAAAGTTAGACATTCGTGCATACATTTCAATTCATATAGCGATTAAACAAATATGTTTACATTTTATGTTAATTTCTCTTTTTATTTTATAATTATTCTCGTACCATCCATCACTGACTGACGTACCTCCAGTGGTACGCGTACCATAAGATGAAAAACGCTTATCTAGATTATTTGAGTACTAACATAGTGGTAGTGATTGGGAGCTTTATGTAACTACTAGCCCAGATAATCATAGCCACTAGCTTGATTCAAGAGCTTCAACCAAAATACTTATAATATTTTCCATCTACTATGTTTTCTATCAATTATTTATGTAGGATAATAACTCTATACAAAAGGAATAAAGAAACTGCTTACCACGGGCATAAATACTAGACAATAGTTTGTGAGTCCTTCTTCCCCTTCTCGACGCTTTAGTGTCTTAAAATTTACTATTTTTTACTTATTGTGGTTTATGGATTAAATAAGTTACAAAACTCAAATTAAATAGTAATATAAATACGCCGAAATGGAGATTCTTGATTTTTTAAAAGATAGTTTTTTATAACGAGTAAATTTTATTGTTCTCAAAACTCACTTCTACCTGATTGAAGTTGTTTTATAAATAATTTATGTTTATGACTAGGTGTTCCCAAAGGATGGATGAAGTTCATGAAGTCAATATTTCTAAACAAAATAATGAATAAGAAACTAATAAGAGAACTATAACTTCCAGTTATAAAGAATCAAATAGCTGAAGCTGTTATTAATTTTAGAGAGGAATTCACCATCTAAATATCATATTCTGAAAATTGAAAAATGACACCTGGACACGGGAATCGAACCCAGTTATTAATTGATTAAAAATAATGTTGAGCAAAAAGTTATACCTCCATTCACTGGGGTTTTTTGCTATTAGTCCCACATTCGTTTGTTTCCAACCCAAGCGCTTACACTCTTTGCAAATGTTTTCGATTCTACCAGAAACGACTTTAATATGTTATTCCAATAACACCCACGTAGACCCACTGAATGCACGAGTTTTGTTTCAATTAAAAATAGAGCTGTCACAGCGTCAAGAGAAATTCTGGTAAAACCGCTTTGACAAAATCTATACGATATACAGAATATAAAAAAATATGTATGTATAGCAAAAGGGCAAAAATTCAATTACTACCATAATAGAGAAAAAAACACCAGTTCTCTTTGCAGCTCTCTTGCTCCAACTATTTACCTTGTGAAAACTCTCCACATATGAAAAAATTAATATCATTTGTTTCATATGTTTGTTGTAAGTATATTGCTTCTTTAGCATGTCAGTCAGTGCATGTATTATCATGCATGGGCTGATTTTATAAGTACAAGACATGCCATTCATTTTAAGCTATGCTACAATGCTATAAAGTGCTATATCATTATTTTATCTCAATTCGCTCTCAAGATATTGTTTACTCCGTCAAAACATAGCCAAATATTCGGGATACACACTGTGGCAATACCGTGTTTTTACGTTGACACGCCCACTGTAGGATTTACTTATTACTTCTTTTTTTTTCTATAATTGTTGAAATTAGTAGATTTCAATGTTCATATACGATCTATTTAATTAATTACACCTTTAATATTTTTAATTAAACTTTAAAGTGACATTGTTCTCAATCGTTTAACCAACTGACGCGGAGAGCCGAGCCAGAGTAAAGCCGTACGGCTGTTGCCCGACTAAGAATATCCAACTTAACATAATCGTCAATCTAGGTTATCCTAGAAAGGGCTGATTTTGCTTTGTGAGTTACAGGCAGCAGTCGCTAGCCCTTATCGTCATGGTATGAGGGTGAAACAATGAATGGGTGAAACCTTTGAATAATGCTGTAATAAAATACAATATTAAAAGTTAATACCCTTTGAGTGTGATAATGGTGATTGCGAATGATGTCGCTGTGGCTTGATGTTTGGAAGGATTTTTTTTTTCTTGTGAAGAGTAGAGCAGAAACTGCTTCAGACCCTTATATATGACCTACCCCTTGCTTCTTGGACCCCTTGTCATTAGTGTTAGAACCAACCAATTGGAGAGCTCTTGGCAGTCTGGTGTTGTGAAGGCTAGCTACCTATTGGGTGAAAGGTGGACAACTCATCACCACATTTTTAAATGGTCGAAAGAAGAGTTTAAACAAAGAAAGGCTTAAAAAGGTAATATATTTGAATTTACTTCTGAAAAATGCCTAACGGGCTTGAAACTCAGTAAAATAAATATTAACTAATTAAAATGGTATGAATATTGAGAACATAATTTGAATTTAGAATCGTGTACTGAAAATAAAAAAAAAAAAATCGTTCAAATTTGCCTGGTCATCCATGGATGAATTATTAAAAGGAAAATTTACATACAGTTCTTTAGATAAAAATATACTTCATCCAAGCCTTTCAAATAAATGAGAGAAGCCCAAAAGAGAATTATTACAACACGCTAATCAGACAATGTTTTTATATAATTTTACATACATACAATCTGTGAGAACATTCAAAAAATGTATTATAATGTACAGTAGTTTGATTTGAATAGGAAGTCAGGACTCATATCCCGGCTTTGTGTACTGAAGATGGTTTCTCCTATATTTTTTTCAATCTTCCTCCACGTAAATGAGGGTAGATTTAGGTTTAAGGTCTTGCACCACCTCATATTTATTAAAGCTGTATATGTGTTTAACGCCGTGTGATTGTCAATTATTTAATAGCCATGTTAGCTCGCTGGTAGGTGTATTAATTCTACTTGTACAGGAGTTTTGTTTGTATACAAAATATTTAAATTAATATTTATTTCGGACGGGAAGAATAGTTTTAAAAATAGTTTGAGAAAAACAACATTTGGGCACGATAGTCTAGTCCTGGATATTTATAATATCGTTTCCAATGCTCTACCACAGAATTTAACCGGGTTTAGTATTGTGTGATGTATGACCTTGGTCACAAGGCGAACCTGTGTATTGTGCCTTAAGTACTGTGTTAAATATCCTAGTATGAATGTGATTTCTCAACATAGACTGTATATGAGTGTTTTATCACGGAAGTGATCGTTACTAAATGTAAATTTTAATCTATTGGATAGGCAATGTTTAGATACCAGATACATTTATGAACTCCCAGTAATTGAATTCGTACAAATTTTAAAATAACCTGCCTCCCTTGGAAACTTAGAGTTGACTTGAGCACAAAACTAAAAATATTTATTGGATATAAGACATATCTCAGGTCATTAGAGCTCTTATTGTATATCTATGTGGAAACCACAAGACCTACAGGATCAATATGACTTACAATGGCATAAACGTATACTTCATTTGTATGTGGGAGCAGAAAATCTACCAGAATGTCTACAACATTTCAAGGTAGACAAAGGTTACACAAAGTGCCCTACAAGTCACACTGAAGCTGAAAAACATTTACACAACACTATTATCCTAGCATATGACATTTTCAATATATTTTAGCTTTTCATCAATAATTACTATGGATAATTCCATAAATATGGATAAATTTAACTATCAATTATGGTAAAAATAATAAAACTAAGAGATTTAATTTACACTCTCTAGCTACAGGATATTGTAAAAAAAAAAAAAATTGCTTGCACATCCCATCATCACCAATCGTACAACCTCAATTCTTAAGATTGCATTAATTATGTAAAGGATTATAACCAAACCATAAACACTCAGTGTATGTCAGTTTCAGATTGAACCGTGGTGGCAAAATAAAATCAAAAATGTTTTTATATGTCGGTGGTAATTCTATTTAAGGCAGGTATCGGCAACCTTTTAAGCTCCGATCGACTAATAAATTCCACATAGATGTTCACTATAAGTTTTTCTACATTATTTTTACTTTTTTTTTTGTAAGCTTTTATATTTATGATTTAAATTTAATATTTCCTTAAGTATGTATGTCACTTTCTTTTAAAATAATACATATAGAATAAATTAAAAATGACATTTCTAAATATTTTTAAAATTTTTTATTGTAACATTAACTATTAGTACCGAATTCAGTTTTTTTGGTCATTCTCTGATTTTATTTGTAAGTAAGGCCTACTTGATATTTTATCTGAAAGTATTTGATATATTTGAATCTAGTATACCCAAGGGTTGACTTTTATTAACAATGTAATTTTCTTACGCACACAACTAAAAACTACCTCAAGACTGTCCGGTCGATCGCTAACGACAAGTTGACGACACTTGGTCTAAAGCATCAGTCTCAGAGTCGACCTAGTTGCTGATGTCAGGATTTTTGAGAGTGGAATCTCATCCAATTGCAAAGATGATATTTTCCCTCATATTGTGTATCACTGTGTGTTTTTATATCCTTCCTCTGACGCTGATGCATGTGCACTTTCACTCTAATACCATCCTCATAATTTAACTTTAAAATAGTTCTCGGTATTAAAAGTAATAAATAATGTTTTCAATTTAATTAATAAAAATGATAATACATTTGTTTTCAAGTTTTAGAGCATCTCTGTGGTCTAGTGGCTACAGATCCAGAGGTCCAGGGTTCAATCCTCAGTACTTCCAAAATTTATCTGTGAAACGGTGGGTCTGGAAAGGGGTCAAACTCAGCCTGGTGAGGCCAAATGAGGAGCTACTAGAATAAAAAAAATGGGGTGTGGCTGTGTCATGGACACGGCCGTGTGTTGTACGTGAATACGTTTAAACTTAAACGAACATCGTAGCTTCTCCGAGTCAAAAGTTATACTAATTGCAAATCTCGATACGCAGCAAAATAACTTCAAAATGGCGGCGCTTCCCCCTCCACCGCTCGCGATGCGTCCCTGTTATCGCTTATCGTAATGAATTCTTTGATCCTTTAGCTATCCAGTGGTATAATTTAATTTTGGATGTAGAGGAAAGATTCGAAACTACAACACCAAACTGTATCCCCCGATTTTGCTATAATTAGGTTTTTTGGATTGCCCCCGTATGGTAGCAAATTTAAAGAAGTATTCACGTCAAAAAATAGTAGCTCCAATTTAGGAAACTGAAATAAATGGCTGGAGGGATCATTGTACTGATGACATGACGCCCTCTATCTGCAAATTGTGGCACAATCATTGCCAGTGTCATGTGCTGCTCGCTCTGTATAGTTCTCTATCGGGCTTACACAAGTTTGAAATGAACCATGTCTTACTACAAGCCAAATACATCCAAATATACACATAATGGATTAGGCTAGGGAATGGTGCAGTTTAGAGAATATGTGCCCACATATGCACTGAGGGAGATTGAAAATTCTAAAACTAGATACATCCCATCAAACGCAGCCGATATTTTAACAATGATCTTGTCATCACCAGAACACCAGACATTATGAGACCTAAACTTTTACCACCGGCTCACCAGTTCTTGTAAAGTTCTTTATTTCTATATTTGTTTGCTCTCACTGACAGATCTAAACCAAATAATTTACGTCCCTAATTTGTCCTTTCCTTAAAGAAAGATATAGGATGTGGAACTTTTAGTATGTAAAGGGTTTCAAAACTTTTTTTTACTCACTAAAAGTTTGACCGCTAGTATTGAAAGTTAGAAAGCCAACATTCATATACACTTTTTTCTAAACTCCCTTTTTTCCCCTACTCTCAAGGCGAGGAGTGTTCATTTGTTTTTGGTAGTGTGCTTTGGGCCCACTTCACAAAGTGTCACTGCTGTAACCATACCCTACAATGAGTGTATATAATGGGAGCTCTTTTTTTTTGTTGCTGCCCCTTCAGGGGTAAGTGCCCATTCTTTGTACCCCTGTCTCATAAAACGTTCAACCGCAGTGTTACAGAAGCTATGGACCTATCTCCCTCTCTTGCTTGCTCAACTCTTACTACCCCTTCAGCGGACTCATTTTTGACACACACACACACAAAACCACACACAAAACAAACAAAAAATGCAGGAAACCGCCATTTCATAGCTAAAAGTGTTTTTTTTCTGAATCCTCCTACCCCCCTATTCTATTCCACAACATCCTATACAGTATAATATGTGTATCATACTAAAGGTTTCAACACCGTAAATTAATAGTGAACCTCATAAATTTATATTCTTGCTAGCATGTTTTGTTACTTTTCTTCCTCCATCAAGAGTTAGTTCGGGGTGTTTTGTTGTTGTTATTTTGTGCAAGAGTAGAGAGAAATAAAATGTGTACGTGGAGGAGAGGAATGAAGAGAAGGGGAAGTGTTACAGAGACTGAACAAGTTATATTTATGACACAGGAAATATAACACTTTTCTAAAAGTTCAACTACTTTTTTATTTTTTTTATAAGAGTGATAATTAATTAAAACCATTTGAAAGGATTTTGATCAGACTAGTTATAAAATAAATCAAATAACTGTTGTTATTAAACCATTCAAATGAAATTTATACAAAACAAAGGAAATATGATAAACAGATTAAATCCATTTGGAATAAAAACAATTTCCTTAATTTGGTAGTAAATTCTTTCGAAGCAAGCCTGAAAAAGCGAGGCATACCAAGAAAATCTTTCCCAACCAAAATAAATCATATAAAAATGTAAATAATGTGTGAGCTATTGATGAAGAGCATTTCAGAGGATTTAATTTGCCACATATCATAATATTTAAACAATTTTTTGAAAGTATTTTTTAACTGTTTTATTAAAATTAAATAAAATTCATATTTAAAAAGTATATATTAAAATATTTAATTTATACTTAAACACAATCTAACTACTAGTTATACTTTAGGCTTACTATAGTGTATTGTTCTGGTAAATGTTTATTTATAACTAGTATTTTTGTTTTAGTCCTAATTTTTAATTCATATCTCAAATATTCGCAAAATTGTTACTAAGCTTAGAATGAGTGTCGTCACTCAAAAATTTATGTTTTATTTTTTTAAATGTTTTTTTACTGGCACTAAAGCAAATATAATAATAATTGTTTCATTAGACTTAAATATATCTAATTATATTTGCAGATATCGTTCAAATCATGTATTTTAGATTAAAAAATTTAACTGACTTTATTACAGCAGTTTCCAACATTTTTTAGTTTATGGCCACAACTTTTCTCTCTACGGCCATCGCAACACTTTGATAACTTAAAACCGTTCAAATTCTTGTTTTTAAGTTTTTTCACTGTCTATTACTACCAGCCCAGACTATCTACAGCTATCTAAACGAGTGGGATAGGCAAAATTTAGAGGAAATGTACACTTATTTTCTTGGAGGAATATTAGGATAAACTACCCCTGGCCAGAATTAAAATCCTTATTTCACCTTCACCAACAAACCAAACCGAAAGAGCGTGACATTAAACCTATGTCCACTAATTCTTGTTTTAATTATTATAAATGGCTTATAATAATGATTATATGTAACTAATATGGTAGTAAAATAGAATCAACAATCCCGGGGTTGGAGGATGATTTTATATTATGCTAGCAGCATTACATGGCTGCTACAATAAACAAGTCAGCAAAAAGCTATCAGAATAGAATAGCCAAAAGTAACAACTTACGTTTATATTAGAATTTCACATCCTCTTATAGTCATTACAATCCTTGAAAATCTCTACATTGTGACCCCACCCAAAACACGCTGTGACCCCCAAGTTGGAAACCGCTGCTTAATTATAGCACAGTTGGAAGCAATATTTAACTAGTAAGCTCCCGGAAATGTAGAACTCTCTCGTCCTTTCATCAAAAAATTAGTAATTTGGCCATGTTTGTTTAAAAACACTTTAAATTGTAAAATAAAGCAATAAAAATAGAATTTATCGATATTTCTACAGTATTTTGATACCTGTATACCATTGTCCTGCTTCATAACCTCATGGAAGTTTCCCTAAAATGTTAATACTGGTACGTCAATAAACTATTCAAAACATATTGTAATTTAGGGCGTGAGGGTGAAGAGGCTTCCCCTGACATTTTATTCAATAACTTATTTAAAATTCGAAATCAACACACTAAACAACATGGTTATACAAAATTTCATGCAAATCAAACACTAAATAGCAAAACAAATTTAAAAATGTATCCCAAATTTGAAAATGTTAAAGGGTGAAAAAAAACTTAGTATTTTGTTTAATGTAGTCTACTTAAACAAATAAAAAATTAAAAGAGTTGTAACAATGTAACACAGCCCTAATAATCCTCTTCCTTCGTTGTTGCTTTGAGCCTATTTAAATTGCTTTCATGAAAGCCTATTTTAATAAATAATGAAATAAGATACATCAGTTCAATTCAAACTAGTATGGATACTTGCTAGAAAAAATAGTGTATTTCAGAAGTCAAACATTAACTCCAACCTCAATGTCCTCATTTCATCAGTAAGAGCTTTCGATAAGAAAACAACAAAATGTTACGTAACATTCACTTAATTTATGTCTTCAAAATTTAATAAAGCCCTAATTAAGGCATTGGTTGTACAACATATGATAATTTGAATCCAAAAACCGTTACAGTCTAGCAGCCACGAAAGTCACAACTAAAAACACTAAACCATAAAAAAAAACATTGGCTGACAATGCTGCCACTTCAAGCATTGCTGGCTGAGTGAAATTTTGCTATTGGGCAGCTCATGTTCCCTTATAATTCGTTTCCATACTGCATTCAGCATACACTCACCGGCCGTTGTCTCCACCTACTGACAACAGCGCTACTAGACTACTTGATTAACTAAGATGTCTACAATCTACTAAACAAGGAATCTCCTTTAAATGTTTGACGAGACGATTTTTGAAGTTGGGATTTTTTGTAGAGTAGGGATCAACTGTTGGGAAATTTTTAATTTGTCTGTACAAGTCTGTGGTTAAGGACTTTCATAATAGAAAGTAATGGGGTACAGAATAAGCCTCGAATTTCCCAACTCCAGATCTCAAATCTCACAAAATTCCCAACTTTCAAGCTTTTAACCAACATTTGAGGTGGGGAGGTGACATCTCCCCAACCCCCCCCTTCCCCCCGCTGGCGCCACGCCCCTGCCTCTGGTAAAATATCTGCATTTCTTGCAACACTTTCCTTACTATTTCCCAACAAAGCTAGATCATCTGCATATTCTTATAGCTGCATTTCACCATTTAATGCCAACCCTTCCCTTTTCTCTTGCATTAGCCTAATAGCATACTCAAATGCTAGATTAACTAAAAAGTTATAGGGAAAATGCTTCTCCTTGTTTCAACCTATTAAGTATTTTGAAAGTAACTATCTGATATGTTACATCCAACCAGTACTCTGCTACGCGTATCAGTCAAATATATTTCAATAAACTTGACCAGTTTTTTGAGGATCCTAAATTTAACTAAGATTTAATATGTTTATTTATTCTAACTGGGTCGTATGCCTTTTTAAAATCCATGCATAGTTGATGAACAATCATGTTTTATTCCCACTTTATTTTAATACTGCCCAATAGTAAAGATCGAATCCGTTGTTGATCTATTTCATCGAAATAAATATATATAACCATACGCAGATTAAACATTTGGGGATTATTTATACACATATATATACTTGTTCTTTGCTCTAGTAATCTATAAAGTAGCATTGTTATTTATTTTATAGTACATAAATTAAACCACAGGGAATTGTAACCAACTCTTAAACAATGTTTGAATATTAATCCTTTATTGGTTCAAGTTGTGATATAAAACATAAAAGTAGGCTGACTTAATACACAATGTCAAAATAGTGATATAATATGGACATGGTTTTAAAGATAATATCTATTCCCCGTTAATACTAGTAAAAATTATTATGCGTTTCACAGCTTAAATAAATATTTGTTTAAGGTTTTAATTGAATTTAATCAAAATTATGTTAGCATATTTTTACCATGTTCACCCTGTTTATATTTTCTACCCCTTTTACCCTTCTTACCCATTTTACTCCTTTTAACCATTTGGCCCTTTTTGGCCATATTTACACCTTTTTAATTTTTTTATTAACAATAAAATAATACTTTTTAGACCTTATTTTACTTATTGCCATTTTACCCTTTTTACCCTTTTATATCCTTTTTGCTCTTTAATCATTTTCATCTCTTTTGAATCTTTTTCCTTTTTTTTACCTTTTTTAGCTCTATCCCTTTTAATATTATACCCATTTTATTTATATTCGATTTACTTTTTTCTCTTTTTAGTAATTTTACTCTTTTATCTGTTTATAGTTTGTTCTTTATTTTGCCCTTTTTGACATGGTTGACGTTCTGATCCTTTTAGACATCTTTGAAAATTTTCCCTTTTTTCCTTATGTCCTGTTTTGATTATATTAATTTTTTAAAACTTTTTCAAATTTTGACCTTTTTTCCTTCATTGCAATTTTTACACACCTTTATATTAACTACCCGACTAAAGCGTGGAGAAATATTTTAGGGTAGGATGGTAAAAGCTCAAAAAATAATCATTAGCTGTTCCTCCCAAGGTAGCCCAACTTCTATACCTTGGATATATCAAGCAACTACCTCTCCATATTTGACTTTAGCACTTCATTGATGACAGTTCCCAGTCCAATTGGTATTTTCAATAACAATTAATAAATCCCTGTACCAGACCCTCTACAGATTTGGTCTATACCTTCCTACTCCATCTTTCAGCCATGTCCACCAATATGTATGTAATCTTCTCAAGATTACCTCTCACTGCAGACATTAAAGGGAACGCAATACATATTAATTGTAATTATAATGAATAAATCTATACCAAAATTATTATACATCACTGATTTTATAAAGCTATTTAAAATGAACCAAAAATATCTTTATTGAACTCCTATCCTAGTCTTTCACAAGAAAAGATTAAATTAAATATTGAATAATTTGGTTAGAACAACACCAAATATTTGAGTAAAATGCTGGCCTCTTCTACACTTCCCGAATTATATGTCTGTCCTTCGAGGAATGTTTTTCGTACATCCCGATAAAAATAGAGTCATGGACAGAGATCGCACTGTCTTCTGTTATTAAAAATCTAAAATTGATCAAAACAACCAGGAATAGTATTCGTGCCAAATCCAAAATTTCGCTTGTCAGGGACTGGGTTATATTAGAAAAATATAAGTTAGAGGCCTTACCATCACGTGAATTTTGTTTATCTTAAAGAAAAAGTATATCGGTTTTAAACAAATTTAAATAAATTTCAATTCTTTAACAAATGGTTATTCAAATATACCATATAAAAGTAATTTAGAACTTGGATATATTGATTCATAGAATTTTTAAAGTCTAGAAACATTAAATAATTTAGCTTCCTAACGTTGACCACTGTCTTTGTTAAAATTTGTAAATGGGTTTAATTTTTACTATGAAATTTGACCTGAACAAAGAGCTCAACCTAAAAATGTATATAATTAATTAAAATAATAAGAAATCTGTAATACAAAAATCACATATTTTAACAAAGCGCTCAACCTAAAAATGTATATAAATAATTTAAATAATAAGTAATCTGTATTAAAAAAGACTTTGATGTATTGGAAGCAATTTATCACTTCAAACCAACTATTTTTCCACAACATGATCAAATTGATTATTATTTGGTATTATGCTGTTGTACTACAAGGAAGACTGTAGGATCCTAATATTAGACATTGAACAAGGCTGAGTAAATGACCAGTATAATGAGTAGAATAAATTATATTAAATGTTTATCAAGTCGTTGAAAATAGCATTTTCAGATTACTGTTGGTTTTAATGTCATAGTCTTATATGGGGAGATTTATCATGTAAAATTTAATTTGATGTTGAATTTTTATCTTGAATGAAATAATGTGAATGCTTTAAGTTAAATTTCATTTCAAACATAAATGTAGCATATAAATATCTAATAAAAGTAAAGGCACATATTTTCCCAAAAAATAAAAGGGATGAGATTAAAAAGAAACAATATTCACTTAGGGCAGCAGTTTTCAAATAAAAGCTAGAGACCCATTTGTATATTGGATTTCGGAATGGCTGGTTGACAGTTTGCATTCTTGTCAACTTTTTTTTATTAACTTTTTCCACCAGGGGTGGACTAAATAATGCCAGATACCAAACTGTAAACATTTTTCTTTAACGCCCTGTTTATTTGACACCTGTTCTAAGCTTTTGCTTTAAATTTATGGTAAATATTATAATATATATTATTTTGTGATAGCTTACACTGACCCTACTTAAAGAATTAGCTAAGATAAAGCTCTATATTTAAAGATATATATATATATATTTAATATATGTATGTATAATGTATATACATACTCTTGTGGCCCTATGGTTTAGGACCATTCACAAGGTCACAAGAGATCGATAAACGAATTATTCTCAGGAAAATTGTGGTGTTTTGTCAAATGTAATTTATCACTGTGGTTAAAAGCTTAAGATAGACATCACGGTTATCAAGACAAGTAACTCTCTTAAAAAAAACGTCAAAATATGTAAGAAATAATTTAATGGAGTTAAGGAACTATAAAATACTATTCAACTCCATGTTTGCAAATATGATTAAATATTTTAATTACAATATCAAGAGAGAGATTAAAACTAAAATGATCCATCCACAATAAGGTGTTTTAAATTCAATTTGAAAATAAATATTAATCAAGTTTGATCAACATTTTTAAGCTCATCCTGAGAAACATTAATAAATAATTGAAGCAACTGAACTAATCTGATTGCTTGATTGTGAAACCCCACTTAGTAGAATTAAATCTTAAGTTTTGCTCGCCTAACTTCAGTGGTTCTATGACCAACCCCTTTTACCAGGACTTCTGGTTGTTCAGTTAGGGAAATCCCTTTCACCTCAATAACAGTCCCACGTGAAAAAATCATATCTAGCTGGATCTGTCACAGGTATCACCAATTTCAGATTTGGTGACTATTAGAGCTGGACAGTTATGGCGTTTCTACACACGGAGTGTCGAAAAATCCTGCTACGATCTTGAAAAGAACCACATAAGCGTATGTATCAAACCTTCTCACACCTTATGATGGCTGTCAATGTAAGCCCACTCGTACAGTGAAAAAATAAAATATAGCACTTATAAATATTATATGTGTTCATTAATAAATAACCACTATTGCCTAAACCGAAATTTCTACATGCCTTTTAGCTTTTATAAATAGAGTACTAAAATGGTAGTTAATATACACAACTGTATTCGTGAACAAATCAGTACTGTTCTATTTGGAAGCAAAGATATACAGAAACCTATATGGATCTTCTAAACAAATGAAACGTCGATAAGACAAAGTTAAACAAATCTTAGTAAGAATATAATTTAAACTAAGTACAAACAATTAAAAAGGGCAAATTGTCACTATTAAAACTATAAAATTTATTTGATAAAAATACGTCCCATTTAAAATCACCGTTAGCAATCGGCTGTTTGTTTATTACTTTGTGTATTACTTCACCACAAAGCTTCATAATACAGATGGTGGTAGTGACGTTGTCATGAAACAATCGACACACTTATACAGGTATTTTTGGTAAGTTGAGTTGGCTACAAAAATGATATTTCAAACATATGGTAGATGGTTGTTGAAAATATATGTGTAAAGTTGACGAAAAGGAGGTGTGGTGTTGTTCCAAAAAAGATTATTTACAAAAAAAAAGGGGTAAATAATATATATATATAAAATCCATTTATACCTTCCATGCTTATAATTCAAATGTTTTTATTAATTACTGAATCATATTCACATCGATATAAGTAAAGCTGTTAAAAATTACAACTATTTTAACGGCATGTTAAGCCAATAAATCGTATAGGTATAGGTGAAATAATTTTAGTTAATAAATTGTTAATAAAATAGATTTTTAAAATAATCATATTTCACACAATTATCATCTAATAACTGGATACAAATTACTACGATAATTTAGATGCAATGCGTACCCAAATTTGGCTTGCTTGATGATTAATTTTTCACTATTTGTTGAATATTAACTACCAAGATTTTAAATTATTTACTCTAATAATTGGGGGTTCAAGAGACATCTTAGATAAAACGAACCTGCATAAGCATGGAACATGGATTTATAAAACACTGTAATTAATCATATTTGGAAAACAGCCCCGGTTCACTTGACATAGATTAAAAACTTAAATTTCCCATCACCGGTAATCCAGTCTATTGTGAGACTGATAATATATATGTTAAGTAATCGTTAAGTAATCATTTAAATGATATAATACTACATACCCCTGAAGGTCTAGATTCCCATCAGACCTTTCCTATACTCACCACAATGGCCCCCATGTAACTCCCACCCCACCCACCACCCCATCAGTGACACACATACACACACACACACAATGCTAGGACGAAGAGCCCTTTCACCTCCTTTCACTAAAAAGTCTTACATTTCTTGCTCGACATTAAGAAAGTAAACCACAAGGAATAATCTACATTTTGTTCTTTTTGTGGAATTTGATTTCTTCTTTCAGACATTGAAATCAAACTATAAAAGAATAGAATAATAATTTTGGGAATGCCTCAAGGAAACTGAGTGATAAGACAAGAAAATTAACTAAAGGTATTAAGGTTCCTTGAAGGTCAAAAATCTATAAATATTTTTTAGAAATTTAGTAAAACTCTTAGAACTTACACTAGAATTGTTTAATACTATCCAGATTTTTTAACATAGATTATATTCAGAAATTATATTGAAAATTTTTAAGTGCTTTTAGTGAAGTTTATATCAATCAAATTAACTATAGTACATTTCAAACAAGCTAAATTAATATAAAGTAGGGAAAAAACATAATTCTATTTTTTTTTCACCAAAACTGAAATTCAAAACAGCTCTTTTGATTTCTCTAAAAATCCTAGACTTTATTTTTTTCTTGGTGCTATCCCATTTTATCATCCACTGGACTTTATTTTCCCATACCTATCTCATTTACACACAATAATTATTATTATGATTGTAATAGTTCCAGAGTTCCTTCTAGATGAATATATTGAATTGGTTTCATTTATCTATTTTAATAGGTATTATATGAACCAGTGTTTCTCAAAGTATTTAATTGAAGTACATAATAAATCAAGCTGTCAGCTCAATTTAGTTAATGTAATTTATTTGAAATTAAATATGGATAAACATTAGTAAATTTGTTGGGCCTTTATAACAAACACACATATCTTTGGGTTCTATTAAACAAACTGTTGATAAGCTGGCAAAAACACTCAGTAGGTCTACACGTTTCATTCTAATATAAAATTCTTCAGCTACGAACAAAAATAAGTGGTGAAATTTTTGAGCTTGGAGGCATACTACATTTAGTAGACATGCCAGGCATTTTTTTTATTTAGACCTTATTATTAAAACATATAATTATATATATATATAATTATACTTTTTGAACTTCATTCAATTAATAACCACTTAAATTGCCCGTTTTTCACAATCATTACTAATATAACAAACATATCGTGGACCATTAACTAGAAGTCCGTGGGCCACCTTTGGGAATCCCTGGTATCTAGATATACCAGAAGACGAATCCTTAATCAACGTAGCAATGGTTAACCTCACCTAAACCTAATCACATAGATTAAGGTGAAGGAACATCACAAAGTGGATAATGCAAGAAATTTCTACATTAACACTGAACCAATTACAAAAATGTTAACCTTCTGTGTATTTTCGCAACAACTATAATATTTTTTTGTGAATGTTTTAAAAATAAGGCACTCCACACACGGAGCGACACAGAAGAGACAAAAACGTCTCGGCAATTTGAGTGGTGAACATGTTTAGTATCATCTCGAGACGAGCTACCACACACGGATCTACCCCTGAGTTACGGCATTGTCAGTCGTCTCATGCTATTTTTTCTGGTTTGGCTTCATTTCTCGTTTTATTTGTTTTCGTGGATAATGTCAAGTAGTTACTCGACTGACGAAGAAGACATATTATAATACTGCTATTATCGATTTCGATTACGTAGAAGGGAAAATAGAAGATTATGGTCCCATCCATATGTAGAGATAATTATCAACAGCAGACTATTCGTTGCTCCCAATGAGCTGGAATAAGCTGACTCAAAATTCATTGGTTTCTATAGAATGTCCAAAGCATCCTACATTAAACTTTTTGAAATAATTTTCCCGGCCCTATCACGAAAGAACACAACTATTAGAGAATGCGTCAGTGCAGAAGAAAGAATATTAATCAGGCTTAGGTAAGCTCTTTCATTTATTGTACGTAATTATTTGTATTAGTACCTATTGTAAATATGTTTGATAACTTAACTATGTGTGAGAGAGAGATAAATGGTGAGGGGGGAGGGAAGTGGCCGATCATTAAAAATGCTATTGATTAACTTTAATGAACTAAACTTTACTAAACATATAGAAAAGAAGTTCAAGTGTAGGTGTTAATTACTGAGATGAGTATCTTTGATATAATTGTCAGTTTCATAATTGGTTGGGTCTTGTGTCATTGCTAGCCTTATTGCTTCATAATAGGCACTTCCAGAAGAGGGATGGATAACTGAAAATTCTGTGGGTGATGTATGTGAAGTAGGCTGCTGTGTCTCATCAGTAAGTGGCACTGAATCCAACGAAACCACAGATGATAGAGAAAGTAAAGGTCTGAAGTTGGTGGGTGGGGCCTGTTCCATTATTTCATCAATTATCTGTAGAGATCGACGATTAAAGGTTTTTTTTTGCTGGTCTTTCATTTCTTCCAGCTCTGGCAGCAGGCTTAAAAGGAACCTTTCAAAAGCCTCCATCCTCCTATTTTTTGGAGTACTAATTTTGTCTTTTTGTCCTTCAAATAATCAACAGAGGAATGGTATACTTCACTGTTTGTATTACCACGTTTTTGTTTGCGAGTCTTTGTTAGTAGTAGCCCCGAAACAGACATTGACTCGTGTATTAGCACACTTTGGGAGTATTCACAATGTACAGGCTGTAATGGTGGTACCGGAATTGATATGTGGGGGTTTAGTTGTTGTTAATGGCAACTGCGGTGGTAATGGTGATACTGGAAGTGCGTGAAAGTTTCACCTTTCCTGGTAAACCCCCTATTGTTCAGTTTGGTAAATTTCCGGGATACTTCCAGGTGTGAATGCAGTAGCTCTCTTGATGAAGGTGATACAACCCAATATGATTCCCCCGATCAGATCCACTCTAACACTGAAGACAGGATCCCTCTAGCGAAAAAGAGAGGTACTAAAGGAAGCACGGAGCCTCCAAGACCAGCCAAACTCACCATTATCTATGGACTGAGAACTGTCACCCCATTTCTATAAAATATTTTTAGGTTTTTCATAGTTATATCTGTTTTATGTCATGTATCCAGGCTTAATTTAAAATGTAAATATATTAGGTGAATAAAGTTCTATAATATAGCCAAGTCATTTAGTTCCTTAAGTAATTAATAAAAATGTTATATGTACGAGTATTTGCAATACTAACACTCACGTATACTATGTATATGTAGGTGCGGAAACCACACTTAAATATAAGTTTATGTTCACTAGTAGTATATTCAGATTGATTTTACTATTAAAAACCGGTCTACCAGCTCGTAACTTTCTTATTACTATTTTTCCTTCTTCTAGAGTATGCACGAAACTTCGGCTGTTTTCCAAGACTCCTCTATTTCTTGAAACCTCCTCTAGGGTATGCGTCAGTGGCTGCTTCCCCAAACCTTCTCCACTTCACCTAGTACATTTCTCCTTCTAGCTCTGCTCTCCTTTCTACCATGCCATGGGATTTTGCACCCGTATTCCAGCAAGAAGCATATGAAGCCTGTAGATTCCACACCTCCTCCACCAACGAACAAAACACCATCATCATCCAGCACGTCCCGAGAACTTCTTATCACGTGATGTTACCTGCCATTGCCAACATCTCAATAAGACCGTGACCATAGCAAAGGGCAGGATGAACTGTATTGCATCCGACAAGTAATATGGTTTTCTCCTTTTTAATCTGGACCCACTTGGAGCGGGTTTCAGGTTTCGGACTTTTTCCACTTGTCCTTAAATTCACTCACTGAAAAGAAATATGATATTTGTGATAGTTGAAAGGAATAAAACAAAAGGAAAAATACAAGTACATATTAAATATAATCTTTTATTTATTACGTTATATAAGATATAATGTATAATTACTATAATAACTCTTCTTCAACAGATACTTGGCTACTGACTGTACATTCGTGTCACCTTCATTCTAATTCACCAGAGGTGTAACCACAGTTGTACACATCATAGCAAAGACTTCAAAGATATTCTGGGAAATGTTGAATGAAGTTTACATGCACGTACCAAAAGGAGAACAATGGAAAATTTTTGCCGAACGGTATTACACATTATGGAATCTTCCAAATTGTATAGGATCTTTGGACGGTAAGCACATCCACATTGAAAAATTTGCAAATTCATATTCAAATAATTTTAATTACAAATCGTGTCATTCTCTCATCCTAAAGGCATGTTATGACGCTAATGGCTTGTTCACAATGATTGAAACCGGTCGCGCTGGTAGGAACAGTGACGGTGGCATATTTCGTGCCTTAGCAATCAAATTAATATTGGATTACACACGCGGGGATTGACATTCCACCAACCTTTAGACTATCATATGATGGGAATGACTGTCCTTTTCCTATTATCTTGTGGGAGACGAAACATTCCCACAATTACTCTATCTAATGAGACCGTACCCAAAAGGAATTCTTGATAATGATAAGAAGATCTTAATCTACAGATTAAACCGTAGAAGTAAACTAATGAATGTACACTTAGAATGATGGCCGAAAAGTTTCAAGTTTTATATAGTCCCATACTTTGCCGAGATCCGGAAAAGGTCAATAATATCGTTAAAGCTGAATGCATTCTCCAAAATTATATGCGAAAAAGAGAATGAGTTCACTATACTTCGAGACAGCTTGAAGAAAATATTGAAAGTACTACAAACAATAATTTTGTGATACCATATGAACAAAACAATACAATAAATTCTCAGCTTCAGCAATCGCTTTAAGAAATTACTTAGCGAATTACTGCCTTAATCCACGGGCATCTCTGCCCGGGCAGTGGAATTATTGTTTAACGTAGTATTGTGTTATAAATTTGTGCTTTGTTGTATTGTGTAGTGTAGAGTACTATTGCACCGTTGTGTAGAAAATACCAGGATTTTTTAATTTATATAAAAGTGTGAAAAAATAAGAATTTAATAATATAAATAGTTATAAAAGTATATAAAATAAATATTTAAATATATAGAACGCTGCTTACCTGACAAATTCACTTCTTTCCCCACATCAAACCATGCTTTTTCTGTGAGATCCATCCTTGCCTACCCAGGTAGCTTGAAAGGGTAGTGAACGGGGTGTTTCTCAACCTCCTCCACAAAGTTCAAGTTTAGTTCTTGCTCATTCATTATAAATAAACACTGGAGGATCATCACGTGGAATGGAAAAATATTAGGAACAAGGAGGAGACACGGAGGTTACGCGACCTCTAGGCGACCTGCATGCAGCGTTGCTAGCTACTGGAAGAATACGCGCTCGCTACCGGTCTCCACGAGGTAGCGCCGTATGCGGCGCACCATTGAACTACGTTGGAAGTGAATCGCACGCTACATTATGTCGCCTACATGTCGATTCAAGGTGGCTCCATGTGTGGAGGGCCTTAAGGTAACCAGGTCAAATCCCCTTCAAGTATTCCTCAAATAGTTCCTGTAGCGTAATATGATTTCATCAAATATTCAAAAAAAGTTTATTTTCTGAAATTTAGGCTTTAAATGGAATCATGCAGGAATTATGTGATAGCCAATGGCTCCAGTCGTTATGGCATGCGTCTGGCTCATTGCCACCGTATGATAACTGCAGCAATACAGTTGATCAAGAATGTATGAGTGAATGAAATTATGTAATAAAATAAAATAATATAGTAATAATGTAGAGGTAAGTAACCAGTAATTTTGTAATAGAGTAAAATATAAAATATTGCCTTACTTGTTATAATAATCTAGTACTTTATGTTTTTGTAAAAGTTTGATAACATTGGAATTATATTTTTTTTTATAAAATTTACTAAAATACAATATTTTTCAGATATTTATTTGATATAATTGCTTAAATAATAATATTAGGTATCAAAGTATGTGTTTATAATAATTATTTAGAAAATTATAGGATGTTGCAAACGTGCAATGGCACCAGTTCTCATGTTATTTTTTTAACTTTAGTTCTCAAAGAAAGTAAAACTAATATTCAACCTCTAAGCGCTATCTTAAACGTATCCTTTATGAGGTAGGGTATTGTGAAATATTACAAAGGATTCAATAAACTCAACTTCGAAAGGTTACAGACCTTTTTACGCAACATTCATTAGCACAAAGTAGCTACAGGCGGTCTTTACATATCTGTAGGTAAAATAAAACTCATACCAGTAATGACTTAAACAAGGTTAGATTTTATTTTTCTCTTATGCTCATATGATTCTTGGTTGGTTTTAATCTAACCATATATTATACAGTACAATCATTTTAATTTTTTTAATTTCATTTTTAAGTTACATCAATTTAATGCAACTCGTAACATGGTTTCAATGTAGGAACAAACTTTAAATACTTCTAGTGGCTAACAGTTTTCACTCGATTACACCAAACCCCTTGTCTCTTTGAGCTTCATATGCTTCACAATCCTGCATAAATCTCTGGTAGCATCACTTAGAGATAATCGTAGGACACACGAAATCAAGTTTCAATATTTTAATACCAAAGGGATGAAGCAAGTAGGAGAAGAGAAGATAATACTCTACATCCGAGATAAATTAATACATGATAGGACACAATCATACATGAATTTTCCTTACTTAGTGAACTATAAGTTGGAACAAAATGTTCAAAAAGAAGTACTTAGTAAGCTATCCATTAATACACTGTGTTCATAAGACTAAGCATAATAATTTGATAGTTATCATACGAAATAATCTCTAGATAGGCATTTTGAGTCAAATTCACATTGCCATTTAAAAAAAATACAATTTTCAATATTAGCTTATCATTAAACCACCATCACATTATTTTTGCTAGAAAAACGAACACACATTCCCATTTTGAACAAAATTACTCTAGATATTTTTGTAAAATTTCAAATTGTAAAAATCAGTTTTTTGTAAGCTAACTTTAAATTTTGGATTAGAATAAAATCCGTGATTAGGCCTCGTGTAATAAATACATAGCATAGATGTATACATTTTTAATGAAATCCATTAAACTGTTTCTGCTATAACCACAGTTACAGGCAGAGGGACAGACAGACAAATACGAAGAAAGGACGGATTGTAAGAACAAATTTTTTTAGTTTAAGGGTGTGATCGTGACTATCGACCGTTGATTTTATAACTTATTTAGTTTTTGATAGTTTTTATTATAAGATGAGTATGATCTTACAATATTAGGCACCTTGCCGACATAGTATTAGGAATTATGTCGTTATCATTCACTGTTTGAGATAGTGGATCACAGTTACGTTCTGTACTCCATTATTTACTTATTCCGGAGTCCTGGGTTTAATTCCACCGATTAAACTCTAACTTGCATTAGTTCAACTCATGGCACACACAAACAAAACTTTTTACACACTCATGGCAACTGCATAAGAACATTTGTTTCAATCAACTCTCTACAACCGTCATAATTTATCAACAAACGGACTCATATTAAATTACACAATCTGACAACTGACAAAATCCAACTTTCTAAAGCACTTATTTAGCACATCTAGAATCCATTCCATTACTGTTATGGAATTTACTCACATTCTCTTTTCAGTGACCAATCAACAGACATCTGTGTCACACCACAGCGTCTCAACTGAAACAGTGGTTCATGCAGGCTCGCATCTGGTATCAGCTAATTAAAAAAGGGATGTTACTTCGTACCTATTCAGCCTGATACCACTCAAGCTACCACCAGCTAGCATGGATATAAAACATCAGCTCACAGGGATCTTTACAGTAAGTACAATTTAAGCTATGATCAATATAACTCCGTTGAGATCATGTACTTTTTATATTGATAGCCACACCAGGTGATTTCCTTATTTGAATAAATTGATTTTCTTAACGATCCCCCAGTATCTAGAATATGAGTTTGTTTTATGTCAAAAACCAATTCTTAACATNATTTCTGCTGAACCAATTTCTCACTAACATATACCCACAACATTTTATATGATGAAGCCATACGTTTATTCGGGTTCTTTATAATCCCATCTAGTATATTAACAAATATTTTGATGAAATTTGTCTCTCTTCATTTTTCACGAAATGAAGTAGAAATTCATATTACTGGAAGAATTTATTTCTATAAAGAATGTTTCCAACTTCTACATTTTGCTTCATACAAAAAAAAACTCTTACAGTTTCAATAACTCCTCCTTTTTTTATGAAGAAAGGAGAATAATACTTTTTTTTCTCTCTGGCTCGTGTGGGATTGCTTTTCTAAATTGTTTGTGTCTCATAGTGGTTGGTGGGATTGGGGGTTAAGAAGGAAGATACCCCCCCTTTCATTACTCCCTTGACTCATAACGATGTATTTATTTGGGAAAAATAAAATAGTCACATAACTTTATTTTTCTGAAGATTAGTTAGGGGTAAAAATGACGTGTACGTAAGTTAAAGTATAAATAAACCTTTTAGATCAACAGCACGACCAATCGAAAGCTTAAATCGGTATTTAAATAAACTATCATAAGAAAGCTGTAATATGTGAATTTTTTAATAATCTCTTAAGTGCGATCCCACCATAAAGAACTTTTTATGTGTAAATAATTTTAACTGAGACAGCTTTTAATCTCGAATTAAAATTGATAGTTTGGAATAACGGATACGTATACATGAAGCTTTTGATTTGATTCATAATTAAAATAACACTTTAAATAATTCTGTTATGACCATTCTGGTAATTTTTTCCTAGTAATTCCGTTATATAAAATGAAGCAAAACGAGCTCATAAAGTTATTAATGCATGTTTAAAATATATCACTGTATAAAATACTCAATAAAATACCGCTTCTTCTGCGTTGTAACATTATATATACATCTCTAAGAATGAGTAAATAAATGTACATTTCTAAAAACGTAGATACTCAATAGCTGTACAAAAACTTTCATTTGATCTAACCCACATCACTAGTCACAATTGCTTAGGCGTTAAACTCCTTTAGTCTGGTCTACCAGTAATGGGGAGATCTGAATTTTAATCTTGGATGTGTAATGTGTATACTTAGGGTGGTTATACTTTAACTATATTTTAACACTCTCCTTCCAAAAAATGCGCATGAATTTCTTCTAAACTTCCTCATCCTCATACCAATCCTCTTAGTGTGGAAATTAATGTAGCCCAAATGGGTAGTATGATGCTGTCCAAGAAACAAAAAATTAATTTTTGATATGCACTAATAAAAAGCTAATCTCCCTCCATTTTATAAAAAGGGTCGCTTAAAATTACAACAAAGGCCAAGCTCCTCTATTGAAGCATATAAGTGGGAAAAAAAAGTCTTGTGGTATTTGTCTCATGGTCTCATTTCACCCTTTTAAGGACGAGAGAGAGAGATAATATGATATACAGAGTGAGAGAGAAAAAGACAGAGGGAAACGGATATTGCATGGGTTGCTAGTTTCTCCACCACAGGAATGTTTGAGAAAAGGGTATAAGGAGGTCACGTGATGTAGGGTTTTGTCACCCTCTTATAACCCCCGCTGCCACCTCCAAACACTCCTTGACATGGCACTGAATTCCTTCAGAAGAACATCCTTTAGAGAAGGAACTTTCTAGGAATGTGTGGCCCGATAGCAATCCAAACCATTCAATATTAGCCACACCCTATTAACGCCACACCATGTTCTGTCTAATAAACCCAGAAACCACCCACTTCAATGGACACGCGGAGTTAATGTCAATCTCATCAAGTCGTGTTTGTGGCTGATGAGGAGGTCGGAATTTTAATCCAGGTCGAGTTTACTGAGGGCGTTTTTAATCCTAAATGGTTTACGGTTACGGTTACTTTAACACTCAACCTTTCAAAATACTTCCCTGTTAATTATTTTAAATGGGAAACTAGAATAGTTAGATTTTCCGCTAGCTAGGAGTTTGGAGTTCCAATCCAGGTCAGATATACTAAGGAGGATTTTTCCTAAAGTCTTATATTTGTCTTTCCACAAGTGTGAGTGTACTTCCTATAAAATTCTAACTTCTTGGTTCCTTCTTTGTTAGTGCTATTAAATGTGGAAATCTTAGATTGGTGGTAAGACGTGGTGAACAAAAATTGTGAAATCCCAAATAATATAAAGTTTCTATCAATTTTTTTTTATAATTTATATTTAATATATAAAGTAACTTCCTAAATGAAGCCTAGGTTAAGGCAACGAAGCTTGTTAGTTTCTTCCATCCAATTAAAAGTCAAACAAAGCACAGTATGAAAAAGCGAATTAAATAATTCTCTACTGACCATTCATAGCAATGTATTATATTAGGATATACATTATAAAGCCTTAAAATAATTCTAATTATGGTAATTCTACAAACGTTAACACTTTTATTAAATAGATAAGTAGATAAAATTAATATAGTTTTAGGCCCATTGAACGAGCATTACATTTAACCTAATTAAGCGTAACTTTTACTTTCCCATTTAGATACATTATTGCAGTCATGATTCAATCTCAAGTTTTTGATTAATTTGACAGTTTATGCTGTGCCAATGGATTTCATTTTTTTGTCTGTCCCCCTCTTTATATGTTTGTCTAATTTGGAACTTTGAGTTGATTTAAGGATCTCGTTCAAACCTGGTTTTTGGATACTATATATACTATATGATCAAACATAGAAATCAAATCGTGTTTATAATTTTATCCAAACTTTAACATTTACAATTCTCAATTTTCTAAAAACAGATCAAAGGATTTTATTTACAATTGATTTCTGAGAAGTAAATTTTATGTTAGGAATCATGTAAGAATAGTTCACTGAAAACGTGTTTAGAAAAATTTGTGATTTTTCAAAATTGACTACAATTATTTTCTTTAATAAAATTGGGCATCTAGAAGGTGTTTTACATTACTAATAGAAAATTTCCTTATTAAACGTTTAATTCGAGTTTATTGAAAATGTTGTTCCAGACGAATAATTTAAATTAGAAGGTAAGCATGAGTGTGTAGCCCATTTATTTTATAAGCGTACCAAATAAATCAATAATTATCAATAACATTGAAAACTGATGAAAAATTATAGCCAACAGACCAATCATATAGATCTAATGTAGGTTGGGACCCAATCTTAGACTAAAAACGTGAGATTCCTTATATATAAGCTATTTTTTTATTTTTTTCCAAAATCGTTTATACAATTACTTACAAAACTATTATTTACTAATCTACTTCAACAGCTTCGTGGTTTAAGGCGCTATTCTCGCAAAAATGTATACTCCCGATGACGGGGAGATCGTGATTCAATCCCGGTTGGTTGTACTAAGGGTGTTTTTTCCTAAATGGTTTCCCACACATTCTCCACGCGAATACGAATTTACATCCTCTAAAATCAAACTTTATTTTCTCTAACCAATTCACGTAATTATTAGTAGATAGGCGTACAACCAAAATTGGTAGTAAGACGCGGTGCGTAAGAAATATTAATCAAATGGTTCTGACGGGTAGCAGGACACAGTTCGCAAAATTAAAATATTACCAACAGTTGAAGTCCATCTGATTAGAAGTAAAGTACCTTATTAATAATGCTTCTTAGATCATTCAAACTTTCTATTTTAAATAATATACTAACAGACACAAATGAATGGCTTGTTTGTCCGCGAGTTAACTCCGATTCATACAAACGTCCTTCTTTCTATTCTCAAATTTTAAAGTTTACAAATAAAAACAGTCGAACGTCATCGTAGGCAAAGTGACCTTTCTATGACTTCCAATAAATCTTAGTTTGGGCTATGTGTTTTTGAATATATCTATTTAAAATGCTGTCCTACCTCTCTTGAATATATTTATCACCTTTTCGCTAGCAACACATTAATTGCCCTTAGTACATTTGAGGTAAATTTTATTTAACTTTAATAATAATTGAGAATTGTTGGGAGATCATGAAATACTATTTTCTACGAGATGGAATTTAGAATGACAAGTGACTATAGATGATTTTCGCCTTCAGACACCCTACACTTTTGAAAATAGGAGATTTAACTATATTTATTAATTTACATATGTTTATCAAATTCTAAGACATCGCGTTTTAAATAAATTGAACTGACGATGACGGGAAGATCGGGTTTTGAATCCCGATGGAGTATATTGAGGGTCTTTTTCCCTAAATTCTGGTACTCTTCCTTTGATTTCGGCATCCCTCATACTTATCACATTAGAGTATGCGTATAGTCTAAATATGTATCAGGAATTGTTGCTAGTATCTTTTATTAAAAGTAATATCCATCCTATAAAAATATAGGAACAAAAGATTTTTAAAGATAATATATATTTTTTTATAAACCAGGTAACTATAATTATTGAAGCTGTAATCTTATTTTTTTCAAGAAAAAAAATATTATTATGCTAATTTAAATGATTAGTCTATAATTTAATTTCTTAGACTACCCGAAGAGTGAGGGAGAACGAATAAGAACAAAATATTAAATAAATTAGATAAAAAATAATTTAGTAAAATGCACTATTTTTATTTTGAAAACTTTTATTTTAGTGGAATAAAAAAAGGAGATATAGAGTTTTGAAACACAACAAGTAAAGAGAAAGAGTATTTTTTTACTGTCGCAGAAACTTCTCTGTGACAGAAATATAAATAGTTCGCATTTGATGAAGATGGTTTGTAGGGGGAGAGGGTATTACTTCAAGTTTCCTTTATTAACCTCCACATTTGACACTACTTCATTCTCGTAGTATCCCTGAAAATTGTCACGTCTCTTCCCTTGAAAAACTCTTAGCGTTTATTTCCTACTGTGTAGTTCTCAGTAAATCTTCTCATTTTTGTCTTTCCTCCTTATTGTCTTATCCGAGTAGCATTTGTCAAGTCTTTTGTTTTCTTACCTGTAATTATGTTACATCTTTTAAGAATGTAACTCTGGTGAGAGACTCGTTTTACTTAGTAAACTATTATTATTTATTTTTGTTTTGATGTTTACGCTTTCCTATAAAAAAAAAGGTGTATGTTATAAGTTATATAATAATTTTAATTTACGTGAATTTATTTTCATGGTTTTGTGAAGTTTAAACATATAGATTTATTTAAAGGTGTGTTATAAATTTTATTTGTTTTATAAAACTGTTGTTTGATCGAATAAGTTATGATTATGAACTGTGTAGACTTCGTTTACACTGAAAATTAACACTACCATGACAAATTATACTCTAGTTTATCTTAAAAAAAAAATAGGATAGTTAAGGTATCAGGGCACACAAATTGTAAAAATGCGAGATGGAATTTTCCTTCAATTTTCAAAAATAAAATTTGTTTTGGGATTTTGTTTCCCCATTTAAACAAATTACAGTCATATAAATAGAACAAATTCAACTGATATTATATACTAGTTTTAATATATTCTAAAGACAGCAGTAACATTATCAAATATGTTCCAATGAAGCAATAACAGTGATTACAGCAATTTTAACACACTTGTCACAGGTGACCTAGTGGTCTAGGGGTAAGGTGTCAGACTTCTGTGCTGGGGGTCCGGGGTTCAATCCTCGGTCCCGGCACAGATTTATCTGATTGCCAAACCCTTCCTTCACCTCTGACAAGACGTGTATTAATCACAACTTGTGAATGTGTAGAATGCCAGGCCTCCACCATGGTTCGGATCCCACGTTAAACTGTAGGTCCTTCATTTCATCTCCCAATCACCCTACCATTACACATTAGCGTAAGTGCGTATAACCCGAACGGGTATTAAGACGCGGTGCTAATAATAATAATAATAATAATAATAATAACAAACTTGTTTGTCTACTAGAGCGCTTGGTGGCTGGATATGTCAAGAGCTATGATCAATTTTGTACAATTAAATTCTAACACCACTAGGGAGTTAAATTGACCTAAGCTATCCAAAATAATTCCTTTATGAGTAACAGAATCTTATACACCGGAGGACCAGCAGACAAAGTCACATATATTCCGGTTTGTTAATGATTGGGATATCAGTTCTAAATTATTTTCAGTTAATAAATGAGTATAAATATTGTTATGTGTGAATTATTGGAAACTCTATTATTAGTGTTATTATTTATTACTATTAGCACCACGTCTTACTACCCGTTCGATTTATACGCACTTACGCTAATGTATAATGGTAGGGTGATTGTGAGATGAAATGGAAGACCTACAGTTTAACGTGGAATCCGAACCACGGTGGAGGCCTGAAATTCCACTCATTCACAAGTCGTGATTAATACACGTCTTGTCAGAGGTGAAGTAAGGGTTTGGCAATCAGATAAATCCATGCCGTGACCGAGGATTGAACCCCGGACCCCAGCACAGAAGTCTAACACCTTACTCCTAGACCACCAGGTCACCCATATTATTAATAATAAGATCATTCTGGTAATGTTATGTAATAGATAAAGAGTATTTTTGACACTCAGAGAAGAAGTACTAAAATCAATCATGATATTACTACATTATAATAAATTAAGCTCAACAAATTCACATTCATACATCTCCATGAAACAGTAACAGCCTCATCATCAATGTCAGGTATGTATGTTACAGACCTGGCACAACGCATGCGCATAGCTCGTGGCTGTGTCTCCTCTTGAAATGCATGCCCAGGCCAGCCCCATTGTATACCATTCCTTTCCCTTACAGCGTATGTGTGCGAGTATATATGTATCACACATAGAGAGTGAAGCAACCGTTTTACTAATTGCTCTCATAATTCATTGTTCCGCCTGCTCTTCTGTCGTCTCTGCTCTAAACACCCCTTCGTTACGGGTAAACACCCCTACCAACCACTCTCATTCCTTTTTTTTTTACCGCAGCGGTGTTGCCAAGTTAGCTGTCTATGCTACTACACATGAGTTTGAAATTTGATGAACCAGATTTAACATAGGAATGCAATAATTTAGTATTGCCCTTAGTTAACTAGAGAAATTATTGACTAACCCTGACCTTTAGACATGTTGCTTTTATGTGCCGTGTCTAGCCTTCTGTCTGGCCTACGAGCTTAGCTATGATAATGGGTCAGGGACAAGTAAGTTAGAATGCAGATAAAATTAACTCAGGCTTGCGTGGGGGACGTTTGAAAATAATATAGGATCAACCATTCTTGATTTATTTGGCAGGGATTTAAATGCCAACCTCTCCATTATCAGAGGTTCAGTCTATTGCCAAAGAGTCATCCTAGAACTTGCGACCCTGTGTGTGGGTTTTAAATGTTATTTTTAGGTTTATAAAATCTTGACGTTCTCAAGAAGCTTTAATTGAAGTAAAGTAATATTTCATTTAGTATCATTGAAATGATGTGAAGTATGATTTGGATCAGAAAGTAGTTTGTATACATAGATACAAAAATGCATTATAACAATAAATAGTACACTGCACTGCACATACTTTCTCTCACTTCTTTACCTAAAATGGAGAGATTTTATATTTAATTTAATAAGCCTATTTACAGTAGTATAAATTACAAGGAAATTAATGAATAAGTTTGACAAATGACTAACTTATTTTAAAGGTTAGGGGTCCAGAATATCTGAGAAAATAGTAGTTTGTGCTTGGTTGTATATCTGTAAATAATATATTTATCTTTGTTACATAAAATAGGTTACCAACTAAACTCTTACTTTAGTCGTATGGTGCAACAAATAGAAAGAATAAGAAAAGTATTTGTATTTAGAAAATAAATCAATAATAAAAACCAATAATAGTAGTTTTTCGTAATACTTAGTATAGTTGTAGTAAGAAGAAGTATAAAATTATAATATAATGAACGTACTTAGACGTTACATTTACTTAAATAGATTGGTATTACTTCTTTTGGTCAATTACACCAAGTTAAAAATAAGAAAAATAACGCACAAGATGATTTATTTAAAGAAAGACTTAATCTATTCTGAATTAAGAAGTCAATTAAAACAGGTAAAATAACACTTTTAAAATGTCAACAGTAAGATTGTACAGTAATAATGTTCTAGAATTATTGAATTAACAGATAACAGAACATTTTTATTGCACAATCTTACTGATGATATTTTAAAAGTGTTGTTGTAACTGTTTTAATTGACTTCATAATTCATGATAAATTAGGTATTTATTTTAATAAATCACCTTGCACGTTATTTTTCTTACTTTTACCTTGATTTAATTGATCAAAAGAAGTTATACCAATTAAATTGAGTAAATATAACATCTAGGTACGTTTCTTGTATTATAATTTCAATAACAGTAGGTTAAACTTTTATTTTTTGCATTGTTTATTTTACTTCTTATTTGTACTTAAATATTTGCTTCTGTTTTTATATATAGTTTTATAAGCCCGTTCACCGTAGTTAAAATTATGATAAAGTGGCTTAATTGATTTTGACAAACGACCACTCATTTTAATATTTAGTGGCCCAGGATGCCTGTAAGAATAGTAGCTTACAAAGAAAACACAATTTTCTCAGCAATTTTATTATTTGTTTACATCACCATAAAACCCTGATTTGCTCATGGTTGTTTAATGTATATCTGTAAATAAATTACTTCATTTTGATTAAAATATTAACTAGTGTTTAGATAGAATATTTATCTTTTGTTAAAATTAGTAACTCAACTCAATTGGTATGATGAAACAAATAGAAATAATACGGCAAGAGTGTATATATTAAATAAACTAATGATATTACTATAGAAAGATTAAGATTGATTTGCATTGTTGCTTTTCCTCTCTCTTAATTTTTGAATATTTACCTCTGATCACAAAATGGCTATCGCTATAGCTTACCAATATATTTGATTAAGTAAATTAATTTCCTAGACTAGAGAGATATGTTTTTGTTATTGGAATGTTACTATCGTTAATTCACATTCAAACCAACAATATTAACCATAGTTAGCAAACTAAAATTTTAAAAAGTCAACCTCATCAAAATATTTTCTTATCTCTTGTATTGCTGATGAATTTTAAATTAAAGACGATACATTCATGTTTATTATTATATTTTTGGGTGTATTATAAATTCAATAACGATAAAATGCTCTTAAAATAACTTTTGATATCCATTTTAGCTTTGTAAGTATGAATTTTGGTGTATATTTTTTTCAAATAGTATCACAATAAAAATAATTTCAACTATGTTTTAATGTTACCAATTAAATTTATGTGTATGTTTATAGTATTTCAAAGTAATATTTTGTGTATCTCATTCATTTTCTGATCTCAGTATAGATTTTAGTGTTTATTTTTCCAAATATTATTTCAACACAAATAAGCTATTCTATGTTCCCATTCTACTAAATAATTTTGAGTGTAAAATAGTTCAAGCTAGTGTGTTTTGTAACCCATATATTTTCTAACATATACTCTCTCTCTATCTCACACTATATCTCACTCCATTTCTACCACAGTATCTCACAATCTCCTGTCTATCATAATCTTTCTCTGGCACTCTTTAACACACACACAATCTTTCTTAATCGCACTATTTCTATCCCGAATATATATTTCTCCATCATTCTCTGGCACACACAATCTCTTTCCCTACTTTATATCCATCTCTCTTTCCCACATTCACTCTCTTATTATCGCTTGCTCAAACTCACTCTTATTATCGCTCTAGCAAACTCACAGGATCACGCTCAGCTGTGAATGTACTTCCCTTGAATAAAACATGCTTGCAAACCCATCAAAACCCATCAAAACTGGAATATGATGAAATGTTGTTAAAACTTTCATCAATCCAAAATGCCACTACCATAACAGACAACATCATCCATACACCATATAATTTCATCAGAGAATATATAGTGATGATGCATAGCTATGGAAACATGATTGACTATAACTGAATAACTCCCCATCCTGTATGTCTGTTTTCATTGAATATCCTCTAAATGAGTATATTGATCAAATAAATACAAAAGGCTTGAGTCTCATAGATGAGCCGTGTTCAGAATACTTTCGCATTGACTCTATTGAAACAGAAGGTGAAACACCAAACAACATAACAGCTATAAACTATCTGCACTCTATAACACCATCAGATTAGGTCAACTCCTAGCTTGCAGCTGAAATATGGTGCAATTGTTATGTTTATTCCAAACATGAATATAGGTCATTGGCTTGTAATTTATTTGCGTTGTTATCTATCAAATGCACCTACACTAATTGCAGTTGAAAGTGAATACAGGGCAATCCCGGTGACAGCCAATATTGCTTCCCAGGATTGAGCTCATTTCCACAGGTATCGATATTCCATTAAACTTGAAACGATATCAGTTCCCCGTTAGATCAGCTTTCACAATGACTATCACAAAGCCCTTAGGTCCATACATTCAAACAACTCGCAATATTAAATGGGTCTTCACCCATGGACACCCAAATGTTGCCGTGTTACTTAAGATCAAGATGTAAACAACAAAAATAATCTATCGCAGGTCAGAGGCATCTACCCGAACACAAGGGATTCTTTACGTTAACTATTGTTTACAATGAAGTTTTAGTTTACTATACATTATATTCAATCTTTGTTGCCTATTTATTTTAAAAATGTACTTGCTATCCACTTTAAGAGATAAAATCAAAATATGTTTCACTTTTTAATCTTTATCAAATAGGACGTGTTGCTTGATCTAATCTGTGCAGTCATTCTTTGTCCACGCCACCCTATAAAAGTAAGCTAGCATGACTTTAATATAAATTGAAGATTTCGCTGGAAAATTCCTTATCATAATTTTCTTTATTAACGGATACTGGTCACAGCTGTTTCTGCCTTTCCATAATCGGTTTCCAATTATCTTTGTTGTAATATTATTATTCTTTTCTTTTTCAGACATTTCAAAGTTGATATCAACTGGTCAACCTCTTCTTGGTCATCCACTCTTTATTCTCTCGGGCTGTGTCCATTCCAGTATATTTCCTATACAGCTATTTAATGCAAAACTTTTTGTTTGTTTTAACCATATCAGTTGTCTCTTACTCAACTTGTATAAAATATCCGTCTCCAAGCCTATCATCTAACGAATTTCTTCGTTTATAATTCTTTCTAATTTAAATCTTATCCGGCTTCTTCGAAGGTAATCCATTTCTGCAGCCAAATATATGTTTCTATTTTCCTGACTCACATCCCACAGTTTTGCTCTATAAAGTATTAAACTCTTAGCAATTCTACAATATAGACCTTTCTTTGTTTCTTTTCTAATTGTTTTAAACTAAGGTATGTGTTGATCACCCACACAGTTTTGTGTCTTTATTCAATATTTCCTTGAGTTCGCCATTGCTGTTACTTGATGTATTCACTATTAATCCTAAATATTGGTTATTTCCATGGTTCAGGTGTCTAACGGTAGGTTGTCAGTTCAGTAGAACCCACAACAAGTTACTCAACTTAGCTCATATTCATAGTAAGTCAGGCTGTTCCGTATTCCTCGCTGATTTTCCTTGTCATATATTTCTAGTCATCTTCTTTTTCAGCAACTACGATCGACCCACCTGCAAAGTGTAAACTATTGAGGTTATCATCTTTGATCAAGTCCCAAAGTCCTACATGTTTGTGTTCATCCTATTATGGATTTATGAATATATATTTTAAATTATGTTGACTATAGGCAACAACTCTGTATAATACTTTTTGCGTCACGAGATGCCTTGGTGAGAGTGTTACTCCGTTTTATTTTTGTACTGTTTTTTTTGTATATCAATGTCGGATAAGTTACAGTCTTATTTGTATGTTTCGCATTTCTTTCCTGAGTATTATTATTGGTAAACTCTCATATGCCTTTTTTAAATAAATAAAAACTTTATGGATTTCCACATTTCTCTGTATTCGTTTCCTAGTATGGACGTAATGTAAAATATCTCTTTTTATTTGTATGACCTACATTACCAATTGCATTTTTGCTACGTTGACAACACTGCCATGCTATCTCCGAATACTGGAGGCTATTATTTGATTTTCATTGCGATGATGATTGACAACGTTTTAAAAAGCTCATTTTACACTCATGTAAAAAGTTTATTTTAAATAATGTTTTATTTTTTGTAGGTTGAACATAAAAAACAGGTCACTGTGTTTACCATATTGCATATATGTGAGTTAAATTAAGTCACTTCATACAACTATCAATATAATGAACTTTTAAAAAGAAATATTTTTTTTTTAGAATATTACAATTGATTTGAAATACTACATTTTTGTAAGACTTTTAGACATGTCTAGACTTGTATTAAGATCTGGTTGGAAAAAAGCTTGAAGTGTTTAAGCAGCAGGGACTGAAATCACTGCAAGACATAATTTAAAAAAAATTCTATCTATTTGACGGTAAAATGTAACAAGAACTGTAATAATGAGGGAAACACCTTAAAAGTAAATTATATTATAAACAATTAGGAGCATTAAGTAGAAAAGCTTCGTTTTCACATTTAATTTGATTAAAAATTATTTTCAGAAGAATTTTAAAAAGCTAAAAGTTATCAACTAGATATTTTTTTAAATTAAAATGATGTTTAGATAATATATCGTATGTATTTTAAAAATATTAGGAATACTGTATTATACATATTGAATTATTTACTAAAAAACTCATCTACTCATATTTTCTTTATAATATTGAACAATTTGGCTTAATTTTCATAGTTTATATATTACTTCCAGGTACTACAACTCCTAACTTCTCTACTTTCTCACATTCTCCCGTGATATTTTAATAAAATAATATTGAAAGAATTCTGTTACCAGTGAAACGATCTCTTAACCCTTTTGGTTCGAACTGAATCGTTTGGAGCAAGGAAGGCTGTTCCAGCTGGAGGTTCAATAGAAGTTTGGCCTCGTGCCCACATTTCAGGCGGTTAACTTTGGTTCTTGGTATTAAATTACTTCAATGAAGGGCGCTGCCGTACACAAGACATCGGTGTGTTAGTATCGAGCCCCATAGATAGAGAGGTCTCAAATTTCGTTTGCTCAACGTATCTCTAGTCCCCACCAATATAAGTAACTTTATGTTAACGTAAAACTAGTAATTATATATATTTGTTCTAAAGAAGTCTCTTTAAGTTTAGTAGAGTTAGGGTAGTTTTAAAGTATACTGGTGATCCTTCATTTAAGGCAGCCTGCTATAAAATTTGTTTCCTGAGACATCTTGAACACTTTTATTTTACAGAATATATACATAAAACCACCGTTTTAAAAATTACTGGTTTTTATGTAGCATATTTAAAAGCGTGAATTAAATTAATTCCGTGAAAAATATGCCTAGAATTAGTAAAGATGAAAATAAGTTAATAATTTGTTACATACTATTATCACTGACAGACTGTGACAAGCTTACTTTAATTTGAAAGGGATGAATGGGGTGTATTTTAGCTTTTGTTTCATCATTTATTTAAATAAGGGATGAAAAACACATTTTGTAACTATACTTTCCAGCTCAGAGTCAGACGTACCAATGACTAGTCTAACCCTGCTGTTTCCTCTTGTTTTTTATTTGATCCCTACGTGATATTAGGCTTTACGAGTTGATAGTGTTACATTCGAAATCAATGTGCTTAGAATACCGTCCCGGTAAAGGGGAGAGACCAACCTGTATTTTCAGATTGGTACAGCGGACCGCAGGAAATTGAATACTCCCCATTTCATTTGCTGTTCCAAGGCTCACGAGTTTTGATATCTGTATTAATATGCAACCCACCCAGCTTTTGGATGCAGTGATCTGCATACAGATGGGGACATTTGGGGCAGTGGTGAATTGATTCAAAGGATGATTTTGAGTGCGTTTTATTTCATTGAAATAGGCAGGTGTATTTTTGAGTTTCAAAACTTTATTTAATGAAAGTAGAAAATAAGCACTCTAAAACTAGACGTTTACTAAAACACAAATTTTAGATAGTCTGATGGATTAAATTATAGAGGAAAACTTTGTATATATTTAATAATAATTCTATTAGCTTTAATGGAATCTTCTTGTTTATTAACCCTTAAGTAGGTTTACTTTATTCAAACAAAAATCGGGTTTGTGGAGGTCAAGAAAAAACCCCGATAAAAATATAAGTAAAAGTAAATTATTAAATTAAATTATTACAATTTGAAGGAAGGTGGGATGGAAGGTGACTCGAGAAAAAGCAGTATTTTTGCAGTTTTGTTGGAAAAACATTTTTTTTCTGCCTAAAATAAATAAAATATTGCTCCAGTACAAGAATTATAGAATTTAATTTTTTTAGCATGTTGATATCAACAGATGTTGAATATAGTTATGTCAAGGATGTCCTAGAATGTATTGACAATTTTTTCTCTTCATTTCAAACGTTTATCATCTAATGCTGTTTTACTTATGACCGATATTCAACAACTGTCGATATCAACACAGTAAGAGAATTAAACTCTATGTTTATACTGGAGCATAGTTTTATTTATTTTGGCCAAAAAAAAGTTTTGCCATAAATACTAATATAATACTTGTACAAATGGCTGCAATAAGCCAACTACTGAGTCGAGGATGGCTGCGTTATCTGATAGCTCGTGATATTAATATAATCACATACTTGTAGCCGACGATTTCCGCACGTCCATCATAGGCTCTGCCTTAAAATATGAGTGAAGAATGACCCTGGGCACGGGATGAATCTTGGATCGCTCAGTGGTTAGAGCATTGGCGTACTAAGCTAAAGGTACCGGGTTCAATTCCCGTGTCCAGGTGTCATTTTTCAATTTTCAGAATATATTATAATAGTTATAATAGATCTATATTAAAACAGACAAGCATCAAACAGATAAAAAAAACTTTGTGTTAAGTCATACCTAGAATAAAACTATTCATTATTAACTATGGCTATGAAAAATTGCGTATTATCATCGAGGAATCGACCGGGTATAAGTTCTCATGCTTGAGTTTGATCTAGTAGGCCGGGGTTTAAATCTAACTGGTGACGGTATGTCGAAGGGGTGGGCTTTTCCACCTTCCCTCAAGGTGATCACCGATTCAGTTTTGATTTTTATACACCCGTTTGGTCAATCCGCATATCTACCATGATAATATGGGTATTAGGAAAGTAAAACCTAGCTGAATCCTAACCAAATTTGCAAGGAGGTTGAGTATGAAAACATTTAGTGGAAAACACCCTGTAAATATTTGAGCCCAAATATCCCGGTCATCGACAAATCAAACTCATGTGACTTTATCTGCTTGTACTCCGGTGTGTGGGATTCTTTTTACTATAATGGTATAGTGTTAGGCTGCTTTGGTCGATTAAAGTCACTACTGTTGTTATAACTTAATTTTATATAAATAATCATAGCTCTACATTATTTTATAATTTAGCTTTCCACACAACTCAATTGAATTAGTTTTTATAAAATTAAAAAATATTTTTTGAATGTGTAGTTCTTTTTCTTTTAATTTGATCTAAAATCAAAAATAAAACGCTTTAAAATATTCTAAAATAATGATAGTATTATATTTGCTCTTAAAATCAAATAGACCAAAGTTTTTATGACCATCTTATAGTAATATTCTCATGATTTCCATTTAGGTTTAAAAACTTTATATTAACAGAAATATCACTAATGCTGTCTAGATATACGTTTGATTCTCTTCATATTAATTAATTAGTTAATTCTATTCATATTCATTGCAGACGAAATATAACTCTCCGTCTTTCTCAAATGGACCTGCCTTTGATCGTTTGGATAGTACCTTGGAACTAAAATAAACAATTACTCCAAGTGACCATCCTCCTCTCGGACATTTCTAACGCTCTTCTCTCAGCTCCATCGGTCTATCCCGCAGAATAAACCTCAAATACAGACGGTCGTTCACCACTCCCACGGTTAAACGTGGTGGTTGAGAGGTATTATTGTGAACACGTAACGTATAGTAGAGTTCATTGTAGTCTGTTGAATGCTTTCTCCTACCTACACACCCACACGCACACACCCACACGCACACATACGCACGTTGGCGGTGTGTGTTTCGTGAGGGCCGGGATTTTGGAAGTGGAAAGAACAGGTCTTCCCCGTGTCCTGGTTGGAAACTGAATGGATTTATGGGCCCTGAGAGAGTTTAATGTTTCCCTCTTTCTCACTGACTTTCCCTTTCTGTGTCCATATCTCTTTCCCTTTTTCCTTTGTTTTACCTTTTTTATAGCCTTTTTTGCCTTCCAGAATAACCATAATATTCTACATTTTTTTTATCACTACGCCCTTACTTTGTCTATTTGTAACTTATTTGTTTGTTTAGTAATTATCCATTTTCAGGCATTATCACTCACTTTTTTTAAAATTTTTAAACTGCCTCTTAACTTTTATATTTTTTAAATTTCATTTCAGCAGCATCGATGTTCACATAATCTAGGGTGTCAGATTTGTAGTATACTTATTTTCTGGCAATAGGGAGGTTGGGGTTGGAACCTCGGCCGGGTGATATGTGGATAGTTTCCTACATGTGGAACTGTACAATTTTCATAGTAATAGCCTTCCGTATCTGACAGCTAAAAAAGTTAATAAATTTACCTTCACGTATTCACAGGTCAGTACATGTTTAACTATAAAATAATACTAATAAATAGTAAAATTTGGGCTGAAAAAATTATGTTCTCATTTTCCAAATATTTCTTATTCCGAAAATTAGACTATGCACAATTTAGGTTCTCTCAGTCCAACTCCACACTAATAAGGGTGTGCTGTGTGATCTATAAACATTTTTTTCCTTGTAAATTAATCAATTAATAATGTTTTGATATACCACGTCTTAATAACTGTTTGTACTATCCACATATTTGTTCTAATAGGGCAGGAAGGAGGAATATTGAAGGATTTAAAGGGAATTTATAAGCATTAGAGTAGAGAAAGCGTTATAAACTATTTAAGAAAGGGTCCTTGGTAGACCTAGCCACGATACCCAGCTTCCGCTCTCTCAATAAACAAAACTAGATGAAACCTAGACCACGTGTTCACCAGTACAAGTGAGCTTCTTCGTGTGTGAGGGACTGTTCACTAATTCACAATACATATTTTGTTCAAGTCCTAGCTCTCTTTAATCCATAGTAATCTTTAAGTGACCAGCACTGCTCTAATATATTCAAATACTCATTCACTTCAAACACATGTATCCTATTATTATTATTATTATTATTATTATTATTATTATTATTATTAGCACCGCGTCTTACTACCCGTTCGGTTTATACGCAATTACGCTAATGTGTAATGGTAGGGTGATTGTGGGATTAAATGGAGGACCTACAGTTTAACGTGGAATCCGAACCACGGTGGAGGCCTTGCATTCCTCACATTCACAAGTTGTGATTAATACACATCTTGTCAGAGGTGAAGGAAGGGTTTGGCAATCAGATAAATCTGTGCCGGGACCGAGGATTGAACCCCGGACCCTCAGCACAGAAGTCTGACACCTTACCCCTAGACCGCCAGGTCACCTGTATCCTTATAGTCAGGTAAAAATACTATATAGCTAAGCACAAATAGCAACACAAGTGATTCCAACTGTAATCATGTCTAAATGTCTTGTGTAACGACATATTAAAAGTTCGACAAAATTAATTTGTGAAAAGGAAAGTATCCATTTTTTCGATAACTTAAAATGGCTGCCAAAAGCTTGCGACAGATTTTTCGATATTACTGCATGTGGCACATCATTTCTGACCTTTTTTATAGCTCATTATATTTTTATGTTGTTTTGAACAACATTTTTAACCGTGTTGATAGTATTTTTATGATAGTATACAACAATAATTCCGAGGCAATCATTCTTCCCCCTGAGCCTCTGTAGCTTTGTTAATCCATTTGTTTGTGTTATATGTTGTATACATTTTCAAATAGTTGGTATTTTATGTTGTATTGCTGGTAATACATCACCTCTTGTCACTTTACATTGTGCTTGTTCGTAAATATATTTATTTATTCTGTACAGGTCAGATTGTGCTGCTGGAAATAATGTATGGAAATAATTATGGAAGATTGAACATAAATTTGATTAATTTGCAAGAAAGGCACGTAATTTAGTCATTGGGTGATTTTAAAGAAGGAAAAGCGAGGTGCTATTGGAATTAATAATGCCAGTAAAGATTCAGCAAGCATTGTGGGTTTTGGCAATGTCAGCTTGTTCAGAGTATAATACTGCAATACAGAATTTAACAAGTGCTTCCTACTCTACAAGTGAACAACATCAAGAGATGCATTAATCAAGACTTTTCCAATACAGAAGAGATGATGCTTAACTCTTACAAATTATTGATCAGTTCTCGCCATTAAAATTAGAATACCTCTTGAGAAATATAGTCACTAGTGTCACGTTTGACGGAAATATTGTGAACGTTCACGATTTTTTACTCTATAGGGAGAGCATTAGTTGACAAATTTCTGGAAAGAATGTGTTAATTATTTTATTTATAAGATTCAAACAGTGGCGTTATAAGAAAAATTGAAAATAAAAATTGGGGGAAATGGCAACATCAGGATTGATCCTGGACTTCTGTTTCAACGCTTAATTAATGTAGCAAGCAAATGTGTAGTAAGTCTTGAAGATACATTGACATATAAGCTGTGATCTTATTCACCTGCCCTTTTTGAGTCACTAATAGTTTTCAGAATGACTCAGAAGTTTAGATAGAGCAATTACAAATTGGTAAGAAAGCCTGCAGGATTTACTTTTTCTTCACGCTTTTACTGGATGCGATTCGACCTCACACTTTTATGGAATTGTGAAGGCAACTTCATTCACGATGCTTATGTCCAGCACTGAACTTCAAGGGAAGTTAAAGAATTGTTTTGTTCCAGACAGAACCCAAAACGAAATTGAAGATGCTGGTAGAAAAGATTTAATTTATGGGGAAAGAAAGCAAGAAACGTTCGAAGATCTACGTTGCCAAGTATTCAAGGAAGAGTTGCAACATTGTTAATCCTCAGCCGTTACCACCAACAGCCTCTGCTATAAGATACCGTGCATTTAGAAACTATTTCCAAACTCAGCAATGGTTGAAAAATGATGCAGGATATGCTTGCTGTTGGGGATTTCTAGGTAAAAATAATGAATATTTCCCCAAACTCTGTGATTTGCTTACGGCAGCAAGATCTTTGCTGTCACTTATAAGATGAAAATGTCAAAAATGGTGTGATACTCTGCACTATAGCTTCAAGAAGATGAGCTTGCCATGTATCGATGTTTGTGGAACCTGCCAGGAGATGCGATGTGAAATTATTCCTTGTGATTATTCTGTGAGTGATGTAGACGATTATTAAATTATAAATGATCAACTTAAACATTTGTACTGAGTCTTAATGTTCATATTTGTTGGAAATTTTTAGTCTTTTGTCACTTCGATCAATATTTTTTTTTTTTTCATTTTCCCAAATGAACTCTATAAATGAAGGTAATCTATGTTCATATTTGTTGGAAATTTTTAGTCTTTTGTAACTTCGATTAATATTATCTTTTTTCATTTTCCCAAATGAACTCCTTAAATGAAGGTAATCTATGTGAAATTTATAATAAAATTTAAAATTGAAAACAGAATATATTATTAATTAAAATATATACTTCGCAATCACGTTTGGCAAAAGAATTAGTGATAATTACTGGCTGTTACTTTTTAAGCTCCCGTTTTTAATTTTGACGTTTTTCAAACTTTTCCCGATACCAAATTTTGTCGAATTTTTTATATGTTCTAATGGACGCCTTTATAGCAATAACTACAAAGGAATTGCTTGTGTTGCAATTAGTCCTGGGTAAGACCCCATTTTTTGCTATAATTCCCCGACTATAAATTTAGACAAAGAGAAAAAACCAGTAGCATCGTAGACTACGCACTATAACGAACAAAATATTACAATCGCAACAAAAAAAAAATCAGAACTAAGCTATCATCGTGTAAAGACTAATTTGTTTTTTTTATCCATACAAGTCGCTTAACTTATGTCATAAAACTAACTCTTGCTTTTTCCAGTTGTCATGACAGTTAATATTTTTTAAAGTTTTTACAATTACGTAGCAGACCAAGTTTTCTCAAGCCTATTATTTACTGTTCGTCTAAAAACCAGTAGTACTCTACCATAGATTACATATTTCTCAAACGATAATTGAAATGTTCTTATTAAAATTTAAAACATCTGTTGCTTAAATATAATATTTAGCACCGCGTCTTACTACCCGTTCGGGTTATACGCTTATGTTGCTTAAAGATAGGGGACAAGGAGCTTTATAAGAGAGTTATATATATATATATATATATATATATATACATATGTATGAATATAGTATTGATTTTATGTATTCTTTTAAACTATATTTTGACTTTCCTACATCTATTATGTCCGTTAAAATCACTAACGCGAATCGCTATAAGAACATTGAGTAGTTTGCCCTTCTAAAAGTATGTTAAGAAAACCAGTTAACTTTAATTATTATATTTTATTCTTTCATATAAATATATTATTAAATCATTCATTTATAGTTCCAAGAAATCTCCTTTTTTTTTCCTTGCGTGGGCTTAAATAATTATATTCATGAGAGGTTTGAAAGATGGTTGTGTTTGCTTTGAAGCCAAACTAAAGCTAAATAAGGCATTCATATTATCCATGAGTATTAAAATTCGTAAAAAATATTATTAAAAACAGTAGTTATGTTATTTTAAATATTTATATTTCATTTACAATTCTATTTTTGTCTTTTTCTTATGTTCAACCCAAAATATTTAATATTGATTTAATCTAATAGGTATAGATCAAAAGAAAATGTTGTAGGGTATGCACTCCTATTAGGGTCGGTATATTATGGCAGGAGAAGAAATTAACTTTGCATGAAAATAGCAGTACATTTTGAATAGTGGTCTTCTCTCCTATACTGACCATGTAAAATAAGAGTCTTACGACTTAAAGAGCTCGCCTACCCTTACAGATGTATGTTTACTGTCTTAAAAAATATATATATATATATATATATAAAGAGAGAGGGAGAGAGAAAAAATGGTCTTTCTTTTTTTCATGGAACTTTTTTGCCTCCTTTTCTCATCACATCCATAGTGTCACATGGGAAGGTTTGTCGTGCTATCAGTGACAGAGGCTATCATGGATAGTGGCTATGGCATCATGGACATGCCCTCTGGTGGCAGCGGTGGGGTAGTGAGGGTCATGGGACTACACACACTGTATTCACGAGCTCAGGAGGAGTATTCTCCTCTCCCCTCCAACCCCCTTAAGCTCTCCCATACCCATAAAAAAATATGTTTCGAAAGCTACACGTTAACTTGCCTTGTTCTCAAGAGATCTAGCACACGCAACTTCATCAATCTTTTTGGGGGGGATGAACAGAATGCGGTTCGACATCAAGATTTTTTTTTAGTATACTCAAGATTAAGTGTTGCTTTGGGTTACGATTTGAAAATAAAATATTTTTTAATCTATATTTTGTATTATTTTCGATCATTATTTTAATACAATACAACTGTTTTTAAAGTGATAGGCCTACAAAAAGAACTGTCTGAGAAATTACTAAAGGTAGCTAGATATTTAAATCATATATTAAAAATTGCAGCTGTGTTTTTAAATAAACAAATATAATTTATTTGTGAATATACTTCTATAGTTTTTATAGTGAATTTTGTTTGTAAATTTATCTATTTTTATTTCCAAGTGATAATTTGTTTGTAAAATATATAAAATGCTATATTAGTTTTATGTTCTCAGATATATTTTTTTTAACGATATATTTATTTATTGCTATAATTTATAAATAATTGTTAACCTTTTATTTTAGTGTTGTAGCTAAAATGTTGAACAAGAAGGGACTGGAATCTAGTTCGTTGGCCACATGGTCTAAGGCATTAATCTCTAAATAGACTGGATGATGATGCTGATGACAAGGATATAGAGTTTCGAATCCCGGTCGGGTGTATTAAGGCTGATTTTTTCAAACTTATTTTCCACTCTCCCTCCACGCAAATGTGAGTAAGCTACCCATAGATTTAAAATTACTCATCTTTAACTCCTTAGCCTAGTTAGTATATATGCGTATATCCTGAAGAGGCTGTAATACGTGGTGTAGAAAGAAAGTGATAGGAATATTTGTCGAAAGAGTTCAGGTTCATTACATCAAACTTATTAGATAAACTCGAGAACATCTTGACTGATCTAGACAAGACTTTAATTAATGTGCTCCTTACACTCTCAGGACAGCCGCAGGATATATTTTATTCCTATTTGAACTTAGTAAAATTGATGGTTTAACAAATATTATGTCTTAAACCACACGTGTATCGCTGTTTTCAATTGATAGTATGATAATTTTTCCATTTTACTTGATCACAAAATCACCTGCAAATCCAAATAGTATGCGTATGTTCTAAGAGAAGCTTAGGTTGCACGTATTGTATATTTTTACTTTATTATAAATTACACCCTATATAATTTAATCACGTGATCCCGTATTGGTAGTGTTGAAATGGTATACAATATTATTAACTATCACTACGTGCTGTTTAATATAGTAATAATTTGTTATCTAATGTAATTATTCTCCAGGGTGAAATTTCAAACTTAAATCCAAATAAATTAAAATAAAAGGCCAAAAACCTGAACGAGGTAAGGCCGGTTATTTGCAAGTAAGTTTCACATTTGTGGTGATTCTCACGTCTTAAGCCACGTGATATCTGGTTAAGGTGGATCCAAAACCAAGAAACGTAGAAAGCTGAATCTTTTCATCTGTACTTATTGTAAATGCTTAGGGGGTGTAATATTTTTATTATCATATATTGTGAACCTGATGGCTTGATGACTATTTGGCTCCTTGTTTCGTTTTCCAGCCATGCGAGGCCGGGAAATTGTAGTTGGTATCAAATAAAATAATCCAACTTTTCTGTCATAGCTCGGTGAACCATGATTTTAATTGGTAAACCATGATGCTTATTACTCAATTTGTTCTTTTTAAACAAAAGTATGGTTTTATTTATGATTTTTGGTGGACTAACACACTGTTTTCTAAATTGTTTCTGTAGCAATGGATTTTATGACCATGTTAAAGTAAAAATTGCTTTGTCAATTGATTAAGTTCGTTTCTCCTTTATGTTTGTGAACTAGATAATATTTTGTTTCAAAAATGTAATTTAACTTACATAATTGATTTTCTGATTGCATAGTTATCTGAGGGTTGTAAAACGAGGAACTGTCAAAAAGTTGTCAGTCGTATATTGAACGTCCTATTTTGATATAATTCATTGCGACTTACCCAGGAAAGTAAATAGTTAATTTTCTACTATAATATATAAGAGCTTATTATTATAATTATTAAAAATGGCTTCTTAACGCATTTTAGCAGCCCTCTACGATTTAATTACATCATTTTGTTCAATCAATTACTTGACTCCATACTGAAAGTGAGTATGAGGGCTAGGCATTTGACATTTGAACCCCAGTTGCCACTAACATTTCCCTCCCAAGGTGTGTTAGGCATTTTTACCTACCCCCTGCCCCTCTCCAAGATAGATTGGGAGGTATGTACTGTTGTAGTGAAGTGAAGTCTTCAGGCAGTCAATAATAATAAAAATAACTATAATATTAATATACTCTAATGGCAAAGTTATGACTACAACCTTTTTTTATACACTTAAACAAAAATAACAATTAAAATATAAGCCAAGCAAACACAAAACATAAAAACATACACAAAACATTACATAGAAATAATAAAGTTAAATAAAGAAATATTATATAACATATAAACACAGTAAAAAATAATGTTAATATTTATGTTAAAAATAATAAGCGTAGTCTAAAGTTTATTATATTCATTTTCATTTAATATTTCACTATTTAATCCTACGTACAATAAAGTGCTCAATCCTTCCGTTTACAATTCCTTCTAGTCAAATAAACGGCGCCCAATTAACTAATATCTCACATAAAAAGATCATAATCCAGCACCACCCTACATAACAAAATTTATTTCGATTCATTAAATTACCGACAAGATTATTTTTCTTATAACTAGTGACATTCATCTAAGAGTTTTCACATGGGAAATGAATGATTTTCAAAAGTTACCAAAGCAACAGAGAAACAAAAACTTTCATGATAGAAATGTTTATAATATTCCGTTATACAAAGATGCTGGAGTAAATGTTAACATTTGAAATCAAATAGGTGGAAAATTAGCTATTGCCACATATAGTATAAAATACTACAAATCCACCTAGATAAAAACTTCAGATAAAGTTAACATCCTTAAATTTATCATTAAAGATATACTTTTTGTGAGTTTATTTCATTGATGCGGTTATAGTAAATTATAAATTAATTCGTGATTGTAATAGTTTATTTTAGCATCGCGTTTAACTATCCATTCGGGTTATACGCTTATTTACTCATCACGCTGATGGTTATAGAAATTAGGAAGGTTATATTAAGAGAGGAAATTTGCGTGAAGGGTGAGTATAAAAACCTTTTAGAAAACCACCCTTAGTATACCCGACCGATATTCGAACCTCAATCTTCCCATTGTCAGCAGTCTACTCTACTGTGAGAGTAGCGCGTCAGACCACGTGGTCACCGCAGAGAGTTTGTATTAATTCACACTCATAATGGTGGAGTAGCTTGAGTTACCTATTAGTTTAGAGAAAGTAAATGTTTTTAGATGAGCAAAGCGTTCCACAAAGACAGATATCAGAAAATGTCTAGAGTTTTAGATTAGCACTGGAATATACATATTATTAAAAATAGACTACACTTTGATGAATGTATTGTTTAAATTATTCCTGCTATTTGTTTCAAACCTAATGAATCAGTTAATATCATAAAGACTCTTAATATAAATAAATGCTAGTATTTAAATTTGTAGTGTCCGAACTGTTAGACGCTATCTTAAATGGTAGCATCGTTAATTTTAGAACAAAGAACTATTTCCGATTGTCTAAATTCGAACAATAATTTTTAATCAAGGTCAAGCTGTATTGTTCTTTATCTGGTCGGATAATATTTTAAACTAGACTTTCATATCCAGTCACAGTTATTCATTCTACTAACCAGTTCTTGGTTTATTGCCATGCCGTCGTCCTTTGCCATTCCCTCGGAAGACTCTCTAAGAAAGAAAGGTAAATATTTAATATTTATTTATGTTACCCCTTGCTCATTGATTTATATCACAATCCATCAAAGGCCCGTTAGTTTTGACAAAGGTCACGAAGGTCAAAATCTTTCAGTTATTTGCTTGTGAATTTGACAATCTCATACTGAGAGAATATAATTTAGTTTTATGCTTGACTTGGTCAAAATTGAATATTCATGTGGCGAGAGGGCAGTTGAGATTCTAGTGACTGAGATTTAAATTTAAGTGCGATTTAAAGCTAGAATAATATATTGTATTAATCGTCCTTAAAAACCCAAAATAATAAAGTTGTTATTAATATTGCTATTCAGTTTTTGTAATTAAAAGGCTATATTATAGAACTATAATTCATATTGACGTTACATTTCAAAATATACATCAATATATTTAATAGATAATAATATATTTATATTAAATACATGTTAATGCGTATAGTTGTAAAATATATAATATACCTCTCTATAAATAGTGTACAAGTATTTAATTTATATATTTATAATAGATAATTAATTTGTATATTACATACTTATAAAAGGTGATCAATTAATATATTACATAATTAAAATAGGTAAATAATATATTTACATATAAATATGTATATAATATATATTCCACATTACATAAATATAGATATTTTGTATATTTATATTTAATCTAAAAATGAATCTATTTTCATATAAATTATTTTTTCCAACATTAATGTAATAGAATAATTTGTAAAATATTTCCAATATTATTAATATACGAGTACACTAAATATAAAGGAAGAGTAATGGACATACATATAACTATACAAATAATCTTAATGGACGTTCATATGCCTTTTTTTAAGTTCCAGGCTAATTTATTTAAATATCATAATATTTCATTTAAGATACACTTAAAACTATAATAATTTGATATTATGTGATGTAATTAGGAAACTGCGTCACAATATTTTTGTTAATAAAACCACTCCAAATAAAATACAATTTAATATATCTACAGTTAAACGAATTACTTTAGTAATCTTAAATATCCTACCACTTCCTTAATAAAAATAATCCAAGAACAATTTTCATCAGAAAATGGCAAAAACTCTTTTGTTCTTTATAAAACAAGAAGGTTAAATAAAGGATGCTTAATTTGATGTTAGGTATCAAAAGTGTAACTAAAGAAATATAGCCATGCACTTAACTGTATAAAAGGATGTAAAACCTATATTATGTTAAGTCTACCATCAGTACACCCAACTAGGATTCAAACTCAGCTCTTGAACTACCGGGTTCATCATAGACTCCGGTCAAACATTTAGTAGCTGACACTTTTATAAAATATACGTATTGAGTAGTCCCAGTAAAATATTTTGTAATTATGGTAGTTTTTATTATTATAATTAACAAGTGGGGTAGTCTAATTTTTTACTCACTAATATAGATTTTTTCATAAAAATGATATCACTTAAAAATAGAATACTACCTGTATTATTTATGCTCGGTAAATGGTAACTTAAATTATTGGTCAGAGTACAAATTAAACTTATTTATATGTTTTTTATCAGACAATTTTTTCTTACTTTCTCATATCAAGAGAAAGTATTGTGATCGTGAAAAAATTGATCTCGAAATTATTATAAGTATTTACTATTTTTGTGAACATAAATAAATCTAGTGGATTTTACAATTATATCTGTACTCATGTATGTCTGTCTATCAGTTTATCTGTCCCTGGCCACGAATCCAAAATGGTTTGAAGGATTTTGTTCATACTTGATACTTAGATTTAACAGGAAGATACCTTTATTTTACATTAGGCCTTCGATTAAGGGTAGTTTACTGATTAGTAATTTATTTATTCCAAATTTTTAGAAAGTTAATATAGCGATTTAAAAAATATATATATCTAGGATTTGTTTGACATGCGAAACACCACTAAATAATTGTTTGTTGGGTAAAACTCGTTTAAGGGTAGCTTACTGATAACTGATCTTTTAAAATTTGGATTATTTTACAAGTGGCTTTAATAATTTGATTATGATTAGGTATTTCTGTAGTGTTTGATATGACAAATAACGGTTCTTACTATTTTTTGGGGTAAAATCTAATTTATGGGTAGTATACTGAAGAGTAATTTTTCAAAAACTGGAAATATTTTTGAAATGATTCTAATGATTGGTTCCAAATGGGTATCTAGGGAGTGTTTTGTATTACAAATAAACATGTATTTTTGGATTTGGGGAGAAAGCTCGATAGAGAGTGGTTTGCTGAAGAATGATTTTGGAAAATTCTAACTATTTTAAAAATGTCTCTAACGATTTTGCTTAAAATGTAGCTCATGGGAGTGTTTGACATGAACATGGCAAATAAAGCTGTAGATTGGTTTGGGGAGAAAATTTGACTATGGGTAATTTACTGATGACTTTTTTATTTAAATATTTAAAAAATTGTTTAAGCTATTTGGTTCAAAATTGGTATCGGGAGATTATATTACATATCAATAATCATCATCATCATCTTTATTTATCTAAATAAATTGGTTCAATGACAGTTTAGTAACAAAAAATTAGGAAAAATTCATATGTTTTGAAATAAATCTTGAAGATTGATTTCAAAATAGAAATATGTGAATTTCTTTCATGATAAATAAGAAAACGTTTTGATTTTTACAAATAATAAATATTTTAGCGTAGTTTAAATGCAATTTAGATTTTAGAATGCGAATTTTTTGAACATATTTGAACAATTTGGTTTAAAATTTATATATAGCCAGTGATTATTGCTATTAACAAGATGATGTGTTTGTTTTTATGAGTAAAACATATTCAAATGTAGTTTATTAAAAACGTTTTTTGAACATTTTCTTTAGAGCCATGATAAACAATATGAGAATGTTTGTAAGTTTGTGTTCTTCCATTTATTTTTAGTTTGTGCTTTTTAAATTTTAATCCATACTCCTTAAATATCAGTAAAAAGGGTAAAAACCGGTGATTAGCTATAAATGGGAGATAAGCCTCAGTATAATCTTCAAAAGTGACCAAATTAAAGTACGTGTCAAACACCTCTGATGAGTTGACTGCTGTAATTAGTTCAATTAAAATTAAAAATGATTCAAATTTAATTTCTACAAAATGACCATTTAAAATTTGGTCAGAATAGATAAGAAATCAATAATTAACCATGACTCCACAGAACTGATACAATCAACGAAATTTGTTAATAATGTAAATCACACATATATTGGTTACTTTCGAAGATAATTAAAGTACATTCCATTTATTAGTATGAAATAAATGCTAGACCACCCACTTCAACATATTAAATGTATTATACAACATTATTATAAAACGCTACTTATCGGACTTTATAATCAGATTAGATTTGAAAGCTTAAACAAAGCAATGCCCCCTAGTGCCCCATTATTCAAGGTTAGTCATTGTTAAGGACGTCAACCCTTCATGTTTGATTTACTGACAAATGGCTTTATCTTGAAATATTGTGGGGTCAAAATATATCTTCTAAGTTCAGTGGAAGTGATTGCTGTTCAAGAGAAAGTGCTATAATACGTTTCAATAATAAAACACTTGTCAAAGTGAATGAACCAATTATTAGAAAAACATCCAAAATTTACAATTTTATCAAACAAATCTTTATTATCATCTCGTGATTAGCTTTTTCATGAATCAAATTTTATTTTTATTCTTTTCATGTTACCTCCTTTGTATGTACCCCCATTGACTTTTGCTGAGGGCATGCTTGTGCTTACTAGGCAAGGGGCTCAGACTTTTGTGGTTTGGAGAGGATTATCACTTTATTCGGAGGCTTAACCTTCCTTTTATGAATTTTTAAATCAAAACAGGTATATTTTGGAGGGCCCTTTCTCTTTTTTTTTGGGCTTAAAATTTTATTTTGTGAACCATGGCTTTTTTTGTAATTTGATTAATTTTCTTGTGGATTATATGATAAAAGGTTAGCCTAAGAGACATGTAAAATTGCATTTGATTCACTCTCGGAATATACTGCATCATGGATGACGGGGAAATCAGGGCTTGAATGTAGTCGGGTGAAATGAGGAGGATTTTTTCCCAAAAGGTTTTCCATTCTCTCACAAGGCATATGTGAGCAAACTTTCTATAAATTCATCCTTTTCAATCCAGATCAGATCAGCATAATCAGTCTATATGCTTATAAACTAGACGGGTAGTACGATACAATGATCAAAACAAATACATTCCAAAATTAATACTATGATTCATATTAAATGTAGTCAAAACCCGCATCGGTGGCCGCTTGGTCTACGCGCTATTCGCGCAGTAGACTATACTGCCGATACCGGGAAGAGCGAGGTTTGAATCTCGGTCTGGTGAACTGAGGGTGGTTTTTCAAAATTATTTTCTACCCTTAATTCTCGCAAATGCGGCTACACTTTCTATAAATATACGCTCCCTAAACCATCAGCGTGATCAGTACAAAAGCGTTGAGCCCAAAGGGGTAGTAAGCTCGTTGGTGAAATATAATGCTATTTTTTCATAAGTTTAAGTAACAATGTCTCTTATTTTTATTTAGGCTCCCTGGTGAAATGAGATGATTTTTCCACATTATGTTTTTTTGACGTGAATACGTCTTTAAATTTGCTACCATACAGGGGCAATCCAAAAAACCTAATGATAACAACATCGGGGGATACAGTTTGGTGTTGTAGTTTCGAATCTTTCCTCTACATCCAAAATTAAATTATACCACTGGATAGCTAAAGGATCAAAGAATTCATTACTATAAGTGAGAACAGTGACGCATCGCTCGCGGTGGAGGGGGAAGCGCCGCCATTTTGAGGTTATTTCGCTGCGTATTGAGATTTGCAATTAGTTTAACTTTTGATTCGGAGAATCGTCAGCTGTCGTCAAATATAATTAATAAAGTTATATTGTAACACAATAATTATTTGTTTCTTTGCTTTTATCCTAAATACATAAATAAAAATATTTTATTTAAAAAATATAGCCCGTTACATAAACGTATTCACGTACAACACACGGCCGTGTCCATGACACAGCCACACCCCATTTTTACAATATACAGTATACTACGTCGTTTCTCTTATCTTATGAAAGTGCTTAGAACGCAGTCGTCTATAGAAACCTACTAAGACTACTGATTATGTATTTTTATTATGTTTTGAATAATCATTTTTGGATGGATTTTTTTTATAAAGTAAATATTTTGTAGTTAACATTTTAACTGAGTAGGGCTATAGGTAATATTCAAGATTGTATGGTACCAAATATAGTAGGCTGTGTTGGTGTTTCTCAAAATAATAAAAATGCTGATTCTATTAATTCATCTACTAATGAAATTGAACTTCTACATTATCACTTCTTTTACCATACTATTTCCATCCTATTATTAAATTATGCTTACATTAATTATTAGTTTGATTAGTTACTCCTTATTTAGTTATTTATTTATATATAATTCGGGCTTATTACACATGCTAGTTTATAAGAATCTCAACTCAAGTCCACTATACCCTTAGATGAGCAATCAAATCCCAGTATGAAGATGACTTCAAACGACGCATCTTCAATCATAAAAAGCAAAACTTAATTTGGATGAGATTGAACATGACGACAATTCATACTTTAAATGGGGTTGATAGACTAAAGACATGTATAGTGAAAAATAGCTTACCATTTAGCAGTTAATTAATGTTTTTAGGTGGAGATATTAGTCAATGTTTACCAGTGCTATTCCATTTACATGTAACCACTCTAGTGCAAACATTTATATTATATAACCTTTTGAGGTCAGAGTTTATTATGCTGAGGCTGAATAACAACTTGAACTCAAAAGACCCAAACCACAGCTAATGGCTTCTGAAGTATGGAGACGCACATATTCTTAGTAACAATAATCTGGAATAAGATATAATCTAATTGCCAGGGAAACTAGGTTATAGTTAGGTTTATAATTGAGGAAACCTTTGGGAGTCGTCGTAAGGACAGGCTTATATTAACATTTGTAATAATGTCAATTACCCTGCCAGAGGCACGACAATTTAGGGTTGGTCAATGAGGAAGTTATAAAACTATTGATAGGAGACATTATTTGCTACTACAACATGGACTCTATTGAGTTTAATGCTGAATAGGAAAGAGCTAATCATCCAGTTGAATTCCTCAACATTCTTACTATCTCAGCTATGCCTCCACGTAAGCTGAACTTGAAAACAGATGCAATAATTATTTTGCTATGAAATTTGGTAAACAAAAGAGGCTAGCTTTCTAGAACTCGCTTATCAATCGGAAAGTTGAATTCAGAAATCATTTTACAGGTTTCCCCCAAGTTAATTCAGATGTTATACCGCGGAAATGTTTCGTACCCACCAATCCAGACATGACTTTTATACTTTTCTGGTGATAGCTCACAGTCAAAGTGGAATTTTTCATTTCAATTAATAAATACAATGGCCGGCCATCCAGACCAGCGAATAAGTTGATTTAGACGTTAGTACTCTGGTAATAAGACATGGTCAGTTATATATAGCCTTCTCAAGATTTCACTGGGCCGCAAAGATTAGAGTGCATGCAATACAAAGTAATTGTTAAGGTGTCCTGATGAATGAAAAACCAAAAAGTTATATTCAGTAAATGAAGTATATCGAGAATTTTCCTTAGCTTATTTTATATTTAATATGAACCTTCAACGAAATCTTCTTTTATTATGATGCTAGGCGGGATTAAAACCTAAATCATAATAATCATAATAAATATTGTCACATAGTTTGCAAAGCACTATAATTAGGGCACTATCCATTTTCATGGGACATCATTTCAATTAACTAATTTAAATTAATGGAAACATTGTCACCTCTTTACGGACAGTGCCGTAAATAGAATGATTGGATACCTTTGTGTTGATATTAATTTAATTCCTCTTTAAAATTACAATCTTGTATTGTATACTTGGCATAACAACAGCCCTCTCTGGTTAAAGATGAGTGTGGTATCTGATAGCTCGCAATATTATTGGTCACTAATATGTAGCTGAAAATTCCGTACATCCGTTACAGACCCTGAGTGAAAAAGGACTCTGAGCATGAGAAAGTATCCAGGTTAGTACAGTGGTAGATTTTTGAAATGCTAAGCCAAAGAGCCCGGTTTTGATTCCCGTGTCCAAGTGTAGTTTTTCCAACTAGTTTAAATAATTTCAAATAATATAAAATGCCTGAAAATAGTTAGGTTGTGTGTATATCCCCATAGCAAAATGTTAGAATCGAGCTAGACTTCCCGAATAATATATCTTTCAGGGAATATTTTTCATACATCCCGATAATCTTACCAAACAAAGAACACGTATCACACTGCTTCCTGAGAAAAAATATAGAATTAGATAAAAACAACAGGCAACAGTCTTTGAGCGAATATGCTCCTAGTTCTACACATATATAACTATTTTCTAAATGGCTGTTAGTTATATAGCACGACGAACTAGTAAACAAATTGTAGATATTTAAATCAATGCTACTCGATATATATCCTGGTTCCTTTTTGGGGACAGTCCTATCTCCTAGTAACAAAAGAGAATTACATTTATGCAGGTGTATTGACACCAAAAACAACAACAAAAATCAATACCATGTTTATCTTTAAATATACAAGATAGGCCATGACCACATCTACTTGAATATATACTTTACTCATGTATATCAACAACACCATCACATACGAGAATATGTTTTATACTTATATCCGTTCAACCATAACCTTACATTTGAACAACATTTTCTTAATTTATTTTCTGCAAAGTCTATAGCTAAAAACATTTAAATCTCCATATTTTTTTTCTTATGAATCAGAAAATCTACCGTATATTAATTTATTTTAAATCCTTAAAATATATATCTACTGAAAACACCATATTATACATTTTTACTAAAAACGCATAATTGATTTAAACTTACGGGTCAGACTGATCTATAAATTTTAAAGAAACCTAATCCATGTCCACCGAGAAATATTTCTTTATATTGATTCTGAAAATATGTTTGGCGACCAAAATGACATAAAGCCTTTTAAAAAAATACCTCACCAAAATAATAAAAACAAGGATGCAGTTCATATTCTTAAAATTGAAAAATGACACCTGGACACGGGAATCATTTTTCAATTTTCAGAAACTGATATCTAGATGGAAAACTCCTCACTAAAAGCATAAATAATAGCTCCGGCTATTTGATACTTAAGGATGCAGTTGTCTTTTATTTTTTTTACAATTTTCATATTTTACTTACTATTAAAATTTCAATCTTCTTGACGATCACATGTTCAATTGTTTCATATTAAAAGCCACCCCTCATTGCACCCCGCATATATTTGAGGCCCAACAAGTCCATTAACTCGTGATAAAAGCGTTGAAACGTAATTTTCCAGCGCGATGGTGGCAGAACATCCCTGTACGCTACATCATCATCGCACAGAGCAGTTTATCTGTGTTCCTAATGACCTTCATGGGATCTACTAGTCCAATGGCTGTCACCGCAATGATCAAGAAGGTCATCGTGGTCGGTGGAGATCATAGTCAAATGGACGTATGCCCCGTTGAGTCCACTTCCAATGAAACTTACAATGTCACGGTACAGTATTCTGTTCATTTACTAAAAAAAAGTTGTACAGCAGTATTTATTTTAGATATAAGAATGAAAAAAAAAAAGAACACAAATTATTACAAAGCGTTCTAGGTGTTGTCAAGCTTGTTTAGACGATGTGCCTTTGGAAAAAAATCAGCATTCATTGATAATACTTAGTGGAAATCAAAATATTATCAAATGATAAGGGAAAAAACATATATACGTAGTTTACTTTTGTGTAAATTTAGCTGTCAATAGCTTCAATGACCAGCAAATTTATCAAGTAAAAATTCTCTGCTTACCTTATTTAAAACTAGTCCTCAAATTAAAATTGGAATACAACATTTGTTTTAATTTAATTTTAAAACGTTCCTCTAGGTTAATGGTATTAAACTTATATCTAATTAAAGTTCTATCCTGTCTTTTTATTTCCTTATATTCATATCCACTACATGTGCGTGTGTGTGTCTGTGTGTGTGTGTGTGTGTGTGTGTGTGTGTGTGAGGGGGCGAGGAGGCTTTTTTGGAGGGGGCTAGGCGTTCACTATTACAAATAAAATATTATTTATACTCTATTTTAGCATTCGTTCTTAATGCCTAGGCTATTGGATTATTGGAGTTGTATAGAGTTCATGAAAACTATAAAAACATAATTTTATTTTAAAAATCATAAATAATTTCCATAAATATTTGTTTTTATAATAATTCCTTGACATCTAATGAGGGAACTTATCACGAGCCACACGAGATAGCTCTCATTCCCTCCAAATACATTTCTGGGTACGCCATAATTAAATCGGTGATTTAAAACAATAAGTTAATGAGCTACTAATAAATGAATATAGCCATGCAGTTAACCAGGTTTGAGCCTCAAATTACATACTTAAAGTCAGGCATACTAATCTTACAAGCACATATACAGCCATAATTATTTTATTAATTATTGATTTATTGTAGGTAGAGAATAGTTGTCAGGTTCCTAGTTCAATCCTAGCCCTTGTGTATTGGGGAAGTAGAGGGATGATGTGTCTTTCCACTGTTATTTGCATTCTCTCATCTAAGTAATTGCTGGTCACTCCATTTAATCTCTACTTTTCATGGTGTTCATTTGACATATTATTCATATAGATATTTGTCGTCATTAGTAGCACTTTTAATTAATGTTCATCCAAATATCACTTAATTTAGCTATTCAATTTTGTTTCTAGACTGGAGAGTTTGAATGGGATGGTGCCACTCAAACTATGGCTTTGAACGGGGGGTCGATTGGGATGATCGTAACCTATTTGATCTCGGCGAGGCTTTGTGAACTGTTTGGTGTGAAAAAACTAGTGGGCTACTCATTACTTATTAGCGGTGTACTGGACTGCTTGCAACCAACATTCATACGTCTCAACGTTTGGATATACATCACCGTCCTCATTATACGAGGGATATGTCTTGTAAGTTGAAGAGGAGTATTTGACATAAAATATTTATAAAAGCATCTTGGAAATATTTTTAGTTTTCTTAGTTTTCTATTTATTATTCTGTTTAATAATGCTTATATATATTTTTAAAATTTATCTTATTTTAACTATAATATTTCATCTTCAATTATCTGTGGTGTTTTAACATACACAAATATTATTTCAACTATAAACAAGAACATATTATAGTGGCTTTTATTAAGATAGTGAATTTTACACAGCACATGTAAACTTTCATGTAGTACATACAAACGATCCTGTATAAAATAGCCATAATTTAACTAAATATTATTATTTCAGTTTTTAGCTTAAAATAGCTATGGTGACCTTAGGAATGGGTCGTTAAAAACCATCATGTGTAACATATTTATAAAATGTATAATATATTTTTATAATTCGTTTAGTAACTAATTAATATGGTCACTATCCCCCGATACTCTTCATTTCACCCAAATGTGGTCTTAATACAGAAATTCAACTGCCTAATTAACTGTTGTTTTGCTACGCGTTGTAGCGGATCACAGATAATAATAAGTGTTAATGTGAATCTGCATAAAGTCATGATGGTGTGGATAAAGAAGGGGGGATTTATTGCAAACTACTAATGAGGAATGACTTATGTTAATTTCAGATACAGTTCTGATTGTATTTCATATATTGGGCTAGTGCTGGAACAAAATCATATAATTATATATACTCCCCAGTTAATTATTTACTATGCGATACACATTGAATGGCCTAAGTCTCTTTACCCGTAGCCCGTGATTGTAAAAGTTCCTGGTACTATAAATTACAAATTAATTCGTTGAATAAAATATCAGACTCAACAATATGAATTTGGGGATAAGTTTGGAGATTCCTGATTCAAACAGAGACCCACAACTGCATGAAAATGTAACTAAACACATAATACAGTAGTATAGGGGCTCCTGAATCTATTAGCTCAACACACAAAGCACAAATTAATTTAAGAACTTTCAAAGAGCTAAGTTAGTGAGCATGAAAGAGATCCCAAATACCGTAGAAGGAATCACGATGATGTAAACGCTCGCCAACTATCCATTCTAGAGCGATTGAGATATACAATCACATGACTCTCAAATTAACGTGAAGCTGTGCAGCTATTTGTTTTTTTTAACAAATCCATTCATTAGATAGGTATCTAAGTATATCAATAAGGGCAGTAATCCAGGGGCATTAATTATAAACATGACAAATAAGGGGAACATATTTAGCTGGGAATATTGAAGGGGCTATGCATTTTGCTATCCATTTTTAAAATGGACAATGTATGTGTTTTACAACAATTATGTCACTGACTTCACCAATAACACATGCAGCACACTATTAGAACCTACTTAAAACCGTGTGCTTAAGATCCCTTTAAGAGGACGCTTACTTACAATGAGGTTGATTCACATATTGCTTGGAAAATTAAGAGATTACCGTGCCCAAACCAAGATGTTTATGTGTAAGACACACTGTAAAAATGAAGGGTGATTCTCTCAGCATTGTTTAAACACTCCGCACAAATACATAACGAATATACACGAACAAATAATAAGCCTACAATGTGTTATTATTTGAGAGTGTGGGTCCATGTCGTGAAAGGTCTAATTTAATTTGAAAATTAAAATAACGTGAATGACGCAACCTATACATCTTAATAAATAGTTTGCAAGGCACTAGGACACCTAAATGATGAATCACACTGAAGCAGTACTTTATCGAAAGCTGCTTTGTGTCGCTCTTCGTCTTCCCTCATATAGTTGCTCTCCTTCATAAAAATACGTTACAGATCCTCAAGCACATTGGCTCTCTGACAAGAAAAATTTCAGAAGATATTGAACATAAAATTATAACAGAGTAATCGTTTTGGACTTAAATTAAAATATTAATTAAAATTATAGCAAACCAACCAAAATTTAAACAAAGTCTCTCTAGTATAAGACCGTGAAGAATTGGGTCTTCTTATATATGACAATTTATATGGATTTATGTGGTATGGATACCATTTGAGAGAGATGACAAACAACCAGCCAATTCTATTAAAAGCTTTGAATGAAAACAATTCTTTATTTGACACAAAGCCACCTACCGCAGACATATCAGTAATATAGAGTGTTCGAGATTTAGTATAAAAAATGTTCTATTAAGATGCACCGAGAGCTAAAGGAAATACATTAATATTTAATTTACTCTCGTTCAAGCACACATTTGAGAACCATGTTACCTTTGAAGTGTCTTCATCTGGTATATCCGGTACTTTGTTAAAAGAGAGAAGAACGGTGCATGAGACATTCTGACATAGCCACTAATTTGATAGAAGAGGGAAGACCAAAATATGCAACATTTTAACTATCTTTGCATTTTTCTAAATACCAAATTTCCACATGCAACATATTGAAGCATCGGAACAAAGTTTCATATCAAAATGACTACAAAAATAATTTCTTATATAGAAGAATGAGGGTACCGTAAGATTCTATACATCATTGTATTAATAATACCTTACATAAGTCAGACCTCCAATGTGGAGACTCAATCGTCTTGTCAGGGCTCGGCATCCACTTATCTGGGAAACAAACTCATCTTGCGAATATCCTCCAACCCATCATGGATGTGTCCTTAGATCATATCCACATATTTAGCGTGCACCATGTGCAATTTTAGAGCCGAAAGCCACGTTCCTGCCGTTGGCCCTGTCATCACCAGACAACTGGGAAAACCTCCTTGCCTTGTCCAGCTTCATTGACGGGAGGAGTTAACTCTCACTTCTGTGAATTCTGGGCTCTCACGCACCTCGGAGGAGGTCAGGTGCCTAACCTCAGGAATAACTCCAAATTTTTTTAGCTTGAGTTGCCAAGTTGGGATCTCGTGAAGGTGGCCTTATCAGTATCCCCGGTACTTTCTACCAACACCTTAGTGTTTGATAAGTAAGGGGGCCAACACTCCCCCTATTAATTCCCACTCAGAGAATAAGACAGAGGTAATTAACCATCCCACCCTTCAGGTTAAACTTCAAGAGGTTGCCTGGGGCTGCCACAAGGAGGAAGTCTTATAAGATTTCCAGATGAGTTACAACCTCAAGGTAGACAGTGGAATCCTCTTGCCCCGTCTGGGTCAGTCGCCACTAAGGAAAGCTCAGCTCAACCCATGAGTGTCCATCCTTAAATCCGGCACTATCCCGAAATGAGAGTACAATCTCGCATAAGACCTCAATTATTCTAGATCCTGAAATGAATTGGTTAGTAAGATTAACGAATACCCTTAATCCATTATGTTTACCCAAGAAAGCTCTACCATTTTAAATTTGAGCACCCATTCCTTTCCTTCGTAATTTTAACCCACCTAAACTGTGTAATGGGACCCATTTACAGGTAAACAGTCTTCAAAACTGTATCATTGAGGCAATTAACATGACATGTTACACTACGGAAAAATGGCTATCGATACCAACCAAGGGCACCAATGATTCCATTAGACCATCCCTTCCAGTTTAAGTGCATGCATTTTTCCTATCAAGGTTTGCCATGCGATGATAATTAACACAGGGAAAGGACAAATCCTGAATGTGGAAGGCAGTGATCTCCACGGAAAGTGTTCCTCACATGCACAACTATACCTGCTGTATTTAGATAATAGTTTCAGCGCTAGCCTGTAAAAGCTTGCTCTTGATGATAAAACCACTAATGTTGTTTAAAAACTAGGCCTTGTTTCAAATTTGTTACTTTATTTCCTTCAATAGAAACAATTACAGTACATTGATTTATTTAATTCTTAGAATACACTTTTAATCTACTCCAAAGATTTCACAGAGATAATCTCTACATAATACGTTGCGTGATTTCTTCTTTGTACAGGGATTTAAAAACACTGGATATAGAAATTTTTTCAAGGAAATAATTTTATAAATTACATTAACGTGAACAAATATGTGAGCAAAAATAATTTAATTTATATCGACATGTTATTAACCCGCCTCGGTGGTGTAGTTGGCTAACGCGCTAGTCGTGTAGAGCTCTACCGCCGAGGACGGGGAGATCGAGGTTCGAATCTCGGTCGGGTGAACTGGGGGTGGCTTTTCCTAAATGATTTTCCACTTTACCTCCACGCAAATGCAGGTTCACTTCATCTAAATTCAATTTCCCAATTCCTAATCCATTAGCGTAATTAGTACATAAGCGTATAACCCGAACGGGTAGTAAGACGCTGTGCTAAATGATAACATGTTATTGAAGAAAAATAATTTAAGTTTTAATTAATGGCTTAAGTATCATAGTCTTAGCACAACTATTTTTAAAAATAAATTGTTTATACAAAATAATATTTAAATTTCTTTCTAAAATCCTATTATTAGAGATTATTATAATATCATAAAATTAATTCTACCAATATCATTATTATTATTCTAAAGAAATTGTTATTGAATAGAAATTATTTATTATTATCAATAAGATATTAAATACTAGTTAATCATTCATAATGTTATTTTAAGGTTATATTTTACTTAAAACTCAATAGTTATTCAATTGTTATATAGGCCTATATTTAATTGAAAATAGCATAGATATATTTTAATCCATCAATAGCTGTAGGACCCGCCTCGGCGGCGTATTTGGCTAACGCGCTACTCGTGTTGAGCTCGACCGCCGAGTACGGGGAGATCAAGGTTCAAATCTCGGTCGGGTGAACTGGGGATGGTTTTTACTAAATGGTTTTCCACTCTCCTTCCGCGCAAATGCGGGTTCACTTCCTCTAAATTCATCCTTCCCAATTGCTAATCCATGAGCGTAATTAGTACTTAAGCGTATAACCCGAACGGGTAGTAAGATGCGGTGCTAAATTATTATTATTATTATTATTATTATTATTATTATTATTATTATTATTATTATTATTATTATTATTATTATTATTATTATTATTAATAGCTGTGGGGATGGTGGTGTGATTAGGAAAAACATTCATTAGAAAGTCAAAGTTAGAGAAATTCCAATAATTTTTTTACCAACTAATACTCTGTAAGTAATATGGTTATAGCTTTTTCTACATGTGGTAAACAAAATACTCTTTTTTTTTCCAGGGTACTCTAATCCCGGGCTTCAATATTATCTTAGCTCGGTGGATTAATGAAAAGGAAAGACTTCAATTGGCTTCTTTTATATTCTCGGGTAACTATTAATGTTTATTTTTGTTTGTATTTTATTACTTTATTCATATTACTGTAGAGGTCTCCAAGGCTGGATAACTTGAGAATTTATTTTGATAATGAATAAAAACACATTGTTAAGGCATCTGGATTTAGATATATACATATATCTAGGTGGGTTTCTCACAAAAATTAACGGGTTTGTTATCTAAAATGTCTTATCTAAACTCGCTTTCAAAGTTAAACTGTTACTAAGCTAAACTTATATTGGTTAAGATGAATTAACATTTTAAAATTAAAATTTTGTGGATGAAAATATTAACATGAGTTTGAAAATATACATATTTAGGTAATTTATCTTTGGACATACAATTTAGAGAAATACCTTACACATTCCCCCC
>CABFWO010002105.1:110814-122621 GCA_902155825.1 Timema genevievae | reverse complement strand
CCCCCCCCCCCCCCAAAAAAAAAAAGGGGTGCTAAATATATCTTACGAGCAACTACAAAATTCCTACGACTGTTTATATTATAATAACACTCAATCTTTTGATTTTTTTAAAAAACTGTTTGACGACCGAACAATTTTACACGATTATCAAGAATTGCAGCGCTAGATGTCACAGCTGTCTTTCACTAAGTCTCCGGTGGTCTTTTACAAAGCTTTCGTCCCAGAGGGAGCTTATCGCCTTTTGCCAAATGACGAGGTCTGTGGGATGACGGTTAGCTCTCTCTAGTGTGTGAGGAAACTAACAGATAGCAGCAGCAGCAGTAAGTCTGAGTGATATCAATCCCCCCAGTTGGCGGACAGATACCACCACTAACAATAGCAGATTCACATCCATTGTTCTCTCGCGACAGATGTTCGGGTTTCCATCCTGACGAGACCGAACGAGATTCCGAGATGAGGTAAAGCGTGTTTATGTAAGATTGACGCTATTGTGCGGTTTATCCGTGTTCTTCCAACATAGTAGTCCGTAGCTCTGTCGGGGGTGCGTTTCTTCTGAATTAAGGGTTCCAGGTTTGATTCTTAGTATGGTCGAAAAAATAGAGCTTTGATGAAATTGAGGGTTTTTCTTTTCAAATATGTGAATTAGCGACCGGGAAACTGTGATGTTTCTATGGATGGCAATTTTCTTTAACGTATTGATTTATTTATCATTCCATAAGTTATATCACAAGATATAAATCTAACACCAAAACACATCGATTGTGTTATTTTGGATGTTTACGATAATATCTTCAATTGTTTTGGTCTGGGCGAACTGGAAATACGATATTTTGATTACTTTTTAAAAATATAACAAAGCAAAGGAGCTAATAGGAAATAAGGTGCCTAGTTTTCTGATATGAGATAATAACGTAATTTGTTTGGTACATATGTAAATAAAACCTATTTTTTAATGCAATTTTTACTTTCTATCAAACACCCCTTCTCTCTCCCCCCTCCCGCATGAAATAGAAAAAATTGTTTTCGCGATTGTTGTATGTATCTCGGACTAGAGCTGAAAGAATTTTACTGACCGTTCTAAAACTTGCTATCTAGAGTTATAATAAGGTTCCTTCGAGGGATATTTTTGGAATTAGATGTCAACCCTAAAATTAAGAGTAGTTTACTGACAGGCAAAAAGAGAAAAAAAAGATTTCATCGAAATCCATTTTAACGATTTTGATTAAATTTGATATATAGGCTTTGTTTAACAGGACAAACAAAGTGGAAATTTTCATTTTCACATGAAAATGACTTTAAGGATTAATAAATTACACTAGCGGAAATTTCAAATTTTGATATATCCACAAATATTTGAACTATGAAATAATTTATCATTACAAAGTTGCAGAACTATTAAAAATAGAAATTGTTTATTTGGAATATATTTTTATAAAATTAATAATTTTTAAGTTATAAGCAAATATAAGTTATACTTTTTTATACAGATCTTTGTAATGTAAAATTGATTGTTATGCTCTTTGGTGGACAGAGATGTTCCTATTTTTTAAATGTTTTTGTTACAGACTATTATTTCATTTATACTCTTTGGTGGAGTGATTTTGCAACACTGTATATAACTTTGTTTCACAATTCTTAACGAGTTTTTACTAAATGTCTTTATTTTAATATAAAAATAGAAAGTCTATGCTGTGCACCGTACTATTTATTTCTTTAGCCGTTAAAAATAGCAGACAAGTTTAGTAAAACTTAAGAAAAACATCTTTAATTTACTGTACCCACAAACCTTAAGGCACAGTTCAAAATATGAAATACATCGATAAATGTATCGATATATCGGATACTCTAATATCGGGATAAATTTATTAAAATTTTACTAAACAAATCGCTATCTATTTCATATAGATATATTGTTGCCATTCATAATTATGTATTATAAAATAAATTTAGTCTTAAAGATCTTTAACAGTGTATTCAGTAATCAGTTGGATCGTAAAGTGCATTTTAATTGCCCCTTTTTTTTATATAAGTAATAAATTTAATATTTTCTCTGATACATTATTGAACGAACCAAAAACAATCTGTTATTTGAACTGTTGACAAAGCTGCTTTTAAAATAATAATTTTAAGGAGTTTATTTTGTAGGTAAATATTACAATTTAAAAATCACCATGGCTTATTATTTAAGGGGTCCATCAATTCCCAAGGATGGTTTCAACAATTTTCAGGGGAGGAGGAGGAGGAGGCGGACCAGACCTCCACAACTCCCACCTTTTCGACTTCCGGTAAAAATTGTGGTAATTTTAATGGCGGGAGCATATCTTCAGGTCAACACGTTCATATTAAAGTTTTCATTTGTCAATATTTAGACCCATAAAGTAGGTCGATATTGGGTCACAAAAATTATACACGTGCGTATTTAGGAGATAAATTAGCCTATTTAAGGAAGATTTTGTGACACTATAAGAGGGATTCAAATTTAATACTACTTAGAATCAGAAGTTATCTATAATTATGTTTATTAACAATGAAAACATGAACAATAATAATATGTTTTCAACATTAGGACGTATAAGATCTGTGTTACGTAACAGTCTAATGTACCCACCCTCCTAAGATGTTATCTAGCACAGCGTGAAGAAGAAAATCAGGGCTTGCATGATCCTGATAGCCGTTTTATATTATAATCTGTACGGAAGAAAAGAAAGTAATATTGTATTTCTAATCAAGAAAGGCTGAAAATGATGACGTAGTGAAAATATAGAGTGAATTGACAATCTATGCTCCCAGCTCGGATCGCCACGATATTAGATCCACGTTCTCGCTCCCCATTTGACGAGATTGCAGTCAACCTTGTCTTTAGACCAGCCACTTCTAGGCATATGAATGGAGTTCCCATACTACAATCATACCACTTTACTCTCTACTTTTACAACCGCATAGATTATCCGCTTTTAATAACACTATTGGTGTATGGATAAGAGAGGTAAAATTTAAAGGAAATATGACCTCATTTGCGCGGGAGAGACAGTGAGAATAATTTACGAGAATCCGCCAACAGTATACCTGGCCGTAATTCGAACCTCGACCTTCACGTCATCTAAAACAAACACACCGGATAGATGAGCTTGACGTTTAGTTCGCGCGCCTTGGGTACTTCTTTATTTCCTGTTCTTCACAATACTCCAAAATTTAAACTGGTACTGGAGTGTGTTTTTAATTGCAACATTTGCGTCTTAACGACTTAACCTAAATGATGGTGATGAGAAAGATAGCCTATAGAAGTGAGCCCGCATTAGTACGAAGAGGATGCGGAAAACCACAGGTAATCATCATATGTTGAAAAACATAGTGAAACATCACATATGGAAAACCTCACATGTGAAAAACTAAGGTGAGACATCAGGTATGGAAAACCACAAGGAAAACATAGCATTTGAAAAACCACCCCTATTGCAACCGGCTAAAACTCAAACATCGGATTCCCAGTTACAGTCAATCCAGCTTATTGCTAGACTGACGTCTTATACCGTGTGATCATCGGTGCGGTTGGTATTTAAGTTAAAATTTAAGAAAGTTCCCTCGTTAATTGCGTGGGGGGAGAAAAAACAAAGTGGCACGCAAATAAATGTATAGGACAATGATCCTTAAAACAAGGCTCGGCATCATCAAATTGGTGGTATCTGAATTAGGTAAATCATCTGCGTAAATGTTGTTTTTTATCTTGTGTGATCCGCATCGGTGGTCACGCGGACTGAACGTTAAAATCATCTAGTTCGGTTTGTTGGTGATGGGGGAGATCGGGATTTGGCTCTCGGTTGGGTGTACTGAAGATGTTCTTTCTAAAATGTTTGGTCATTCTCCTTCCCCGCACATGCGGGTACATATACTCTCTAAATTCTACCTTCCTAATCTCTAATCCATTATTGTAAATATATGGATAGCCCTGATTGATAGTGAGACAATCCAGTGCCATATTTCAGTCGGTAGCATGTATGTCTACTGAGTTAAGAATTCCGGGTTCGATTCCAGACATGGCCGAAAAATTAATCATAGGTGAAATGTGGATTTCTTCTTTCACAGTGATTAATTAACGGCCAGGAGCTAGATATTGTGTTTTTTTATTTAAATTAGTCTCTAAGTCGTGTGCAGTTAAATATCTCAAATAAATAAAAATGAAATAATAGTAAGACTATGGGCCAGTTTCATAGTAAGGGCCAGTTTCATAGTCAGATTTAGAACGCCTCAAGTGCGGCGCTATACTAAATACAAGACGACACCTACCTGAAATTGAATGGAATGGGCCAGTTTCATATGCGAAACTGGCTCATTCCATTTTGGTCTAGGTAGGTGTCGTCCTGTATTTAGTAGCGCCGCACTTGAGGCGTTCTAAATCTGACTATGAAACTGGCCCTTAGACCTAGTACGCCTCAAGTGCGGCGCCAAACTAAATACAAGATGGCACCTACCTAGACCAGAATGGAATGGAGCCATTCCATATGCGACACAGATTATGGTATAGGTATAGGTGGCGTCTTGTACAGTTTCTGGTATTGAGCTGCACTTTTGGCATACTAAGTTTAACTATGAAACTAGCTCTATATAATATGACAAATAATGGGTGCTGTATAAACTATTTTATTATTTTTATTTAGTCTATGTCGTATTTTGAGCGTTAGGGTTCGGCAAGACTGACAAGCGTGTGAGCGAGCGATCGAGCGCGTGATTAGCAGATAGCTCTCGATAGTTGTTGATGAGGAGGCTCCGAATCTTGGCTCAGTGAACTGAGGGTGGTTTTAACAAGTGATTTATTGTTGTGGTTTTCTCATCCTCTCTCCACGCTAATGATGATTCTTATTTGTAAAGGCCTACTTTGATAATACTGAAGTATTTTAACATATCAGTTATATATATACACACACACACACATATATATATATAAAACACCAGTTCTATCTTTCAAGCGAGCGACTGTATGTTGGTTCATTGAGTGCTAGGAAAATTTCTCATTTTGACATTTTTATTACCATCGATAGGTTTAACACATATGCTACTAACGACCTAATTTAATAGGTAATATCATAAACCATACCTATATATATATGTAAAACTGATATGTTAAAATACTTCATTATTATCATTATTATTGGCTTCTTCCGGCAAGTGCAAAACTTCACGTAGGTTTATACCAACCCTCTGACATTGGCTGCAGTGCAGAACATTCCAGTACAACTATTATGTGCAGCCTCTAATTATGGACGAAGAAAACTGAATTATTTTGCTTCAAGAGTATGATTGCTTATATAATCTGCAACATAAAGATTACGATAGTAATCTCTTGCTCTAAACACGTAGTGCACCCAGCGTTTTCTTCGTTTTCTTCTTCTTTTTTTCTTGTGATTTAAGATAAAGACCGCATGCAACGATCACATCTTCCTCTGTTTGATCCATATTTACAACTACTGTGACCAAAACAGTCAGAACATGGTTGAGACACGACAGTCCTGTGATTGTGATTGCTAGCGTCCCGACAGAGTTCCTTCAGTGTGAATCCACCTTTAATGGTTAAAGACATAACTCTAACTTTCCAAACAAATAAAGATAATTTTGAACAAACTCACAACAAATCATTTTGAGATAATTGAGGATAGTTTCAGAACTATCATCCATATAAGCGAGAATATTTCCTTTTGAATAAGCGGCACCATTAACCTGAGTATATTTTTGTTCTCTATAATAGTTTTGTTGTTTATTTGTAGGCATAGATGATTGTCTACAAGCTCAGTATTGATAGCAGAATTAAATTTAATCCAAGGTAAAATGACAACCTGAACACGGGAATCGAGCCCGGGACCTTCGATATACGAGATGAACCAGGATGGCTCAGGGATTGAGCATTGACGTCCAAAGTTAAATGTTCAGGGTTTGATTCTCGTGTTCAGGTTTTCAATTTTTAAAGTATAGTATGATTATAACTTCCCTTTTCACTTAAGAAAATATGCTCTCTATGAGGCACAAAAGTTTGTCAGGAATGAGAAACTTTTTAAACATACGAAGGAAGAAGTTAAATCCATCTCCAAAAAGAATTGAATGGTACGAGAAGAGAAACTTTAAATTCAGTTGTCCTCTTCAAGTTAACTTTGTTTAACTGTTCTAATCTTATTTTTTGCTAACCTTTTTCCCTCTCTATTTATTTTGTTTGTTAAGTTCTCGGTGTACTTTAATGTTACTCTATTCAGATTTATTTGCTTTGTATTTGTTTTTGTTTTACAGCGTTCCTTCTTAGGAAAATAAGTTATATGTTCATTAATTATTATATTCCACTTATTTAAATCTTTGAATACACGCTTAGAAATATAATGATGCTACAAATATCCCGTTTGTTGGAAATGTACATATTCCACCGTTAATTTATTAATAAGTGTCACCGGCTTTGTGGTATTGTGGCCAGATGGCCTGTCTGCTGATCTAGAGGTCTCGGGTTCGATTCCCGGCTGGAACAAAGGGATATTTTTCAAAAGGGAATAATTTTCTTTGTCACCAGGGTTTGTTTAGCTAAGCTTAAGTTAGGTTAAGATCTTCATTTGATCCTCCCCGTATTTTCTATTATCATCCCCTCATCTCATCAGGACAAGGAAAGACCCTCCATGAAAAGGATGTACGACTAATACATTCGGGCGACCCTTGGGCAACGGTACATTAGTACTGGCTAAACTTTACCCAAACTGAGCTACAGATTGATGTAGCCCACACACGCCATTATTATTACTGATAATTATAAAATGGCAATTAATAGAAATAAAATAAATAAATAATAATTTATAAAACATTCTATGTTGATTCATTCTCATTTTATTTCAGATTTTTTATAATTATTCATACATACCTTTTATCACTCTATTTACCCATTATTAATCATTTTAACATTTTTATATTGAATAAATTTGTCACCATTTTTTTTAACAATTTTGATACCATCATCATCATAATCATAAAGTATAATAATATCATGTAAAATTAGGTTTAATCAAATTAATAGATATTTTTATAATCCGTGTTTAAAGTTATGTTCTGGACGAGAAAATTAACAGCTCATTGCAATCGATTCGTTATAGTAATAGTAATAATAATAACAATAATAATAACAATAATAATAATTTCAATTTCATTTATTATAGTGCTGGCCAACAGTCGTGAGACCTATAACAAGCCAGCACTGAAAAGTACACAGGTACCATAAAAGCACCTATAATAATACAATTAAATAATCGATAGTAGCTAAATAATGATAAATACTGATGAATAATTACGAAAAATAGGACATACTAATGATAAATGACAAGAATAATAAATAACAAACATGAGAGTAGTCAAAGGATAAGTATTTAAAAAGTGGTAACAATAAGCAAATAATAAAACAGAAAAATGTAAATTAAAATATTCGAGGCAGAGCCTGTACAGAGTAAATTAGTTGTAAGGGAGTTCCTTGAATAACTCTCTGAGTTTTGCTTGTCTCTTGTGATAAAAGTCGAATTCAACAAATCTGGAGTTAGCGCTGTGGATACAACGGACTATAGGGCTCATCTTGTAAGAGTTATTGAGAAAAAATAATTTAGAATTGCGAGAGCCCCGAGAAGGAATTAATCACCTACGTGATCGAGGGTAAATTTACAAGAAATTAAGCTAATGACAATATTAAAAACATAATAATAAAATAATATAATCAGTAAACTTAAACGGTATTTAATTTGTTTACACTTTTAACTAAATATTTGGCCCGAAACTGTGAGCGCGTCTTTTAGGCGCCAGTCTTTGATTGTCTGGTTTTCCACTGTGGGAAGGTTCGAAATAGTTCCCTACTTTCCCGTCACACAAATGTGGGAGGGTTGTCGCACACAAAAAAAACACACGAGAGGTTCGTAAAAATACAGGACTTTTTTTTGTCTAAAAAAGCAACTGGAAAAAACACAGAAATTATTTTGTTTTCGAAAAAAACAAAAACAAGAAGGCACAAGGCATTTTCACATCTGTAAAAAAAAATCAGTGGAATTTCACAAAAAGAACTGGGATATTTGGGACATTAAACTGTAAGCTTTAAATAGTAGGCCTTTGCATAGAATAAAAAGTGAAATGAAGAACTAAGCTTGCTGATTCCAACACATGGATTGGCTCCTCCTTCTGAAACACTAGATTGAGTAACGAGTCCAGATATATTTTCATCAAGGTCAAAACAACATATTTTTTAACACAAATGGTACCGCACAAACTTCCTCCCGCTTTTATCTTAAAATAGAGACATTTACTAAAAACTCGTAAGATTTGTAAAACAAAATAATGGTATACATTTTTGCAGAAACAATCCACCATAAAGTATAAATGAAATAATATATACAGTTACAGAAACATTAAGAAAAGATTAACATCTCTGTCCACCAAAGAGCATCACAATAATTTTCACCCACTTGAGTGGCTGTCACCCTCGTGTTAGACTGGCCTTCTAAAGACGGAGAGATTGGGGTTTTAATCCCGGTCGGGTCTCTTGAGGATCTCTTTTCGTAAATAGTTTCTCACTCTCCTCCCAACCAAATATGGGTAGATTATCTTACCTCTAAATTGATCCCTTCCTCTTCCCTAACAATTAAAGTAATTATCATATTTGCGTATAACCTGAACAGGTAGTAAGAAACGCTAATAAAAAAACTTAATCAATTTCAATTTTCAAGAGAGCTCCATAAAAAAGATATACCTATATATTTGCTTGGAGCTCAAAAACTATTATTTTTATAAACATTTATTTCAAACAAAATATTTTAATTTTAAATAGTACTACAACTTTACAACGATAATTTATTTCGTATCTCAAATAGTTGCGAAGACATAATTAAAATAAGAAATGTCTGCCTATGTAAAGTACCCTTAAAGTCATTTTTATAGTAAAAATTAGAAATGCTATTTTGTTTTGTAATGTCTAACAGTGCCTCTTTACCAAATTTAATATCAAAATTGATTGAGCAGATTTTGAGGATATCGATTTTCTCTTTTTGCCCTTCACTAAACTAACATTAATTTTTGGGTTGAATATCTAATTCCAAAACCCCCTTGGTAGAACCCTATGAAAACCCTAAATATAAATTTCGGTAAAATGGCTCAGTCTTAGTCCGAGATACAGACTTAATCGCGAAAATCACTTTTTCGATTTCAGGGGGCCATAAAACGTCGATATTTGTCAAAATCTCAAGTTAGATTTCTTCTACGAACATAATACTTCTCTCTCCGAGGAGTCGAGAGAACGTAAAAGGTAATATTTCACTCCTCTCTATCAATGGTATTCAACCTTGTTGTTCGTGTACCCCCAGATATAATTTATCTTCAACTATGTACCCCCAAAGTTGTTGGTGCGTAATGCAATTTATACATATGCTATAGTCAATACCTAAAATAAATAAAATAAACTACATCCAAAATAATGTATTAAATAATAAGGTTTGAATGAAATATATGTGTGGTTATATATATATTTAATTTATGTACCCCCAAAGATGTCTACTCATACCCCAAGTTGAGTACCACTACCCTATATATAACTTTTTAAAGTATCCGTAAAATTGAGAATTAATTCTGGAAAACTTGAAAAACACGTGGGATTTTGTATCAAGAAAATAGTGGAAACCCTTTAAATTATACCATCCTCATTCATTGTAAAATTAACCCGAACGGTTAGTAAGACGTGGTGCTAAAAAAAACCTTATTTAATCGGTGGTTTTGAAATTTGATTGGTTCTTCCACCGCCGATGTCATAGAGAAGCGCAGGCGATCTGCAGAATGCAAGCAATTCGCATATCAATTGAAATAAACTTTTACCACATTGGTAATATTAAATCTTTCTAACAAAGGACATAAAGATGAAACATTTTACTAAACTTGACAAGAGAGTTTAGAGACACAATATCTGGTCTAGTCTATTCTGTAATGATAAAAAACATGTTAATTTTAGATTACGTGTGTCGACACGTCTAAAGACTTTCTTCTACGTCCCTTTCGTCTTTATCTCTCTTTGATGAACTTCTCTATTGTTTCGTTTAGAGGAAGGTTGGGATAAACTGACAGAAGGCTTTATATTCCTTTCATCCGGTAAACCTTGATTAATAACATAGCTTGTCTGAACTGCTCTCACGATCCTTTTTTTAGTCTATATACACCACTACGTTTTAGAAGGCATGAAAATCTACACTTGAGGGTAAAAACATAACTTTACAATGTAAAAACACTTAGCGAGAGTAGATAAAACAAGTTTATATAATAAAACGGTCTAACAGTCAAAATACAGTCTAGATAATAGTTTCGATTTCGATTTATTTTATTTTTTAGCTCCGCGTCTCATATACTACCCGTTCGACATATAAACATACTGATTAATTACGTTAGTGTTTTAGGGATGAGTATGGAATAGTTTATAGGAAATGTAACATCATTTTGGTTTAGAGAGAGTGGAGAAAAAAATTAGAGAAAAAAACACTTTCACTACACCTGGCTGAGATTCGAACCCCGATCTCCCCATTACCGGCAAACCAGATTAAATTGGATTATTATTTGGACAGGCTTGAATTAGCGGGGAAAATTTCTTTTGTTGAAGGAAGTATATTATAGTACAAAGATTTGTTTGAAAGCTATGGTAAAATAATTAAATCAAACTGGATTTACAAAAAAATTATATTGAGACATATTTTTCAGAAAAAATCCCACTATTTTGCTAGTAGATGATGTGTTTGTTTAGAAACTGTTGAACAAACAAACTTATAGAGCCCAGTTTTATTTTGCCATTTTAACATTTTAACGTTATTTACTACCTTGCCCGAAACTTGTGTCAGGCATAATAATACTATCTGAGATGTTTTATTTAGAAGAGTATGTAACCAAAGTTCTAAATGGAAAGTGTCCAAAACATTGATTAAAAAGCAGTTTTTTTAATTTAAAAATACCTAAACTAGGAGATATTTGTAATCTATAAAGTATCAAAGGACTATACTTTTTTTTATAGCTCTTTGGTAATATTGTGATTTAATGTGTTAGCAAATTTAATTGGAGTGTGTATAAACTTGATTGAACAATTCTTTGTTGGTTAGGTAGAACTTTGATGTGAGTTTAATGAGAAACACATTTTATAATCCATTCATCTAATTACGTGGGATAATTAATTTGTCAACAACACACCTTTTTACTTTCTCGTCTCAAGAGAAAATATTGTGATCGTGAAAATTGTCGAAATCCAGATTATGAATCTTTACGTTTTATATTTGTCCGAACCCAAAAATGTGGATTTTATAATTAAGTCTACGTTTACGTATTTTTCGAATTTGAAATCTTAGATTTTATAGGGCAATACCTATAAACATTTTTTATTTTGAATCTTGCCCTTATATTAAGGATAGTTGACTATATAGTGATTTTTTAGTTCCAATTTTTTTGACAATGTCTGTAATGATTTAGTTTAAAATATACATGAGGACTGTTTGACACGACAAAATGTATATTGATTTTTGGGTGGAAATTCGTTTGATGGTAGTTTACTGACGACTGTTTTTTTAAACTAAAAAAATAGCTCTAGCAATTCTTTTCAAAATGGATATCTATTAAGTTATTTTACATTATAGATAGTTATATAGTTATGTATATTTTGACCTCGGTGTTCTTGGGGTAAAGTGCTTGCCTCAGGACCCAACTATCGTAGGTTCAAACCCAGCCAGGTTCGATGGATTTTTCTCAAGCAATAAAAATCAATAGCACAACTTCCTTTTGGGGGGGGGGGG
>CABFWO010002105.1:91181-105799 GCA_902155825.1 Timema genevievae | reverse complement strand
CCCAGTTTACCGGACCGAGATTCGAACCTCGATCTCCCCGTCCTCGGCAGTCGAGCTCAACACGACTAGCGCGTTAGCCAACTACGCCACCGAGGCGGGTAACTCTCATTAACCAAAATAATTACAGTACAGAATATTTTTTATTAATGTAGCCGCCTCAGTATTTTTAAGGTTCAGTACGGCCCTTATGATTAAACGAATTTTACCTGCATACCCTAATTATTAGTAGATCATTCATCTACCGAAGCGGGTGGTTATTATTTACAGGATTTAAGGATTTAGACTCTAAATTATGTGTGCTCCTGTTTTGGTGTAATTCCCGCAAAGAACTTTCCTTTGAACACAATTTAAGAATAAAATATGACGCTATGAATTATTGGTTACAGCGTCTACTATTTAAGGTTCGAAAGATACTGGGATTGCTGTCGACTATAAGTCTGTTTTTAGAAGCCTGTTCGTATGTCTATGATTATTTTTTCCCCTTAAATGACATCCTACTCTTCCATCCACACAAATATGGGTATATTACCTCAGAACTATATCTTCTTCACCCCTACCTCTTAGTGTAAATAGGCGTATTTCCCGGACGAGTCTTAAGACACAGTGCACTATACTATTATATTGTGCGATATATGGGAACTTTCTTTTCCACCAGACGCCAAGTTCTTTATTTAAAGCTGTTCAAGTGAATTTTGAACTTTTTTTTATATAATTTTAATTTTTTTCTGAGAAACTACACTCCAGATTTCATAGAAAGGACCTTGAAAAATATAAAAGTTTTAAGATTTACTTAAATTTATACTAACTTACTCAATGGCATTAGTAGCTCGAAAGTTCATTGTTCACTACCGCACTTACAAAAGTACGCCAACTATCCCTATCTTGAGCTAGTTCTATCCAGCCTCCCTCATTACACCCTATCTCCCTCAGGTCCATTCTAATGTTATCCTCCCATCTGCGTCTAGATCTTCCCAATGGTCTCTTCCCATTGAGTTTGTCTCACAATACCCTGGACAAGGTTCTAGAATCTCCCTTTCCCTCTGAATGCCCTGCCTACAGTAATAAACCTAACAATGTCTTGTGATGAGTACAGGGTATGTAACTCATCATTATGTAGCCCCCTCCACTTCCCAGTAGCCTCATCCCTTTTTGGACCAAATATATTCCTAAATACCGTGATCTCAAACACCCTGCTTTTATTTATGTTTCGTCATGTAAGCTAAGAGACCACGTTTCACACCCATAAAGAGCAAACCAATAAAATTATTACTATGGATATTCTGAGTTTTACGTTTCTTAAAAGCACGCGAGCTGTCAACAACTTAATGATCTAGAAATAGCCTGCATTTCCTGACGTGTTTATGCGTCAATTAATGTGTTTTTCAGCTGTCAGTTTTTATAGATTTTATCAGTATCTATAAAATAACACTAAAAATATAGTAAAATACTATCAATGTTGGTCGTAAAAAATACGGTACATTTTTATTTTTTTAAAGGCTCTTCCTATGAAAATTGGACTATTTGTTCGCTCTTATTTTTAAACTTTTATTCTTAAGGCGCTAGAATAGTTGAGCGGAAATTCACAAACGCCAGTAGGAGTCCGCCAGTAGGAGAAAAAACAAGGAGGAGGAAAACACAAATGATAATACATTTCGACTCAACCGGTTGAATTTCTGTAAGTCTTTATACGTCTTGTGCTTTCTTTACTACAGTTTATGTTTAATTTTGATCAAAGTTTTCATGCGTTTTCAATAATGGAATGTCGAAAAACTTTCATGTTTATTTGAGGATTAAAGTGAAAACCTACTATGTAAAACGTCAGAGGAATTTAAATAAAGATGTTATTGATAATAACTGAGTAAAATCAGGAAACATGCTTCAAAATAACCGAACATGAATCTCATTAAAGTTGAACCCTTAATTTTATTTTCTATTTTATAATTTTTCTACTAATAATCTTACGAAGAGTAATGAACGGAACTACACCCACATTTTTCCCAAACAAAGCTAGTTCACTGAATAAAATAATTGTATAAATATGTCACAGTTTAGTCAAATCAATGACTGATTCGATATGAAACCCCCCTTGACTGGTGGGATTTGACTGAACTGAGCTTGACTCAATTGTACTGGGTTGGTGTAAAATCAACCTTTAATAAACAATGTTAAGAATATTTTCATAGCTATAGAAAATACAATTATTGTATTTGTTAAAGGTTTAAGAATGTATTTGTAAAAATATTATTAAAGATCAATGAACACATTCAAGTTGTTTTTATAACGATATAAATGTTAACGTTGGTGGCATTTAGTGTATATTTTATAACAAAACTTTATTAATCCATAGAGCACACATTGTTTCTAAACAATCAAAAAAATTGTTAAAAAATATATATATAAAATACGCGTAACTGGAACGTTCTGAAATTTAATACTATAAAATAACTCTTTCTAATATTTCTATCGACGTGATTAATGCTATCGATCTACTTAGTCAGTCAGTGGTTGGGTTATTTGGGAGACTGACAAACTGCGGGCAAGTCTCCTCCAGACTTTTTTTTTATAACCTTTTGTCAACGTATAGTTTAGCCGTGTAGGTTGTAGTTGTGTGCAGGAGATTCATACTGCAACCAACAATGAATATTCATTTTTATTTATCACCATCCTCAGCTCCACCCCAATCTTGTTTGGTTAGGAAGTCTGACCCGTACCCCTTTTATAAACTGGCAAAAAATCCCCCCCTTCCCCCAACCACCAGTTTTTACTCTGATGATTTTCTAATGGTTAATCTAGTTCTAAAAGTTAGCGAGATGTGGTTTTATGGATATTGAATTTGTCGTTTTGAGATGGTTTTATAAATCATAGGTTGAGATGTATCCGATCATTATGAAGAACGATGGTAACACGGTTACAATGTCAAAACCATTTGTGAATCTGGTTTACCGGTGATAAGGTTCGAATCCCGGCTGGGTGTACTGAGTGTTTTTATCCTAAATGTGTTCCCTCTCTTTCTTCACCCAAACGCAGATACATTTCTTCTAAATTTTATGGATTTCACATCTCAGTCCTACGAGATTAGAGTAATTTACATATAATCATGCGTAAATAGCGAACAGGTGTCTGGAAAAAAAAAGCTATCGGGAAAAAATAAGCTCATTATTTTATTGGCGTTGTTAGTTTTATGTGCCTCTGCTTACGAAAAGGTTGTCGACTATCTACGATATATCTTCAACTCCTCTACTAAAAGTCCCGGGGTTCGATTTCCAGCAAGGCCGAAAAATTGATCATTGGTGAAATGTGGGTTTCCCCTTTCACATTGATGTAATCAAGGCCGAGGGTTGGATTTTGTGTCTGTTCTAGTTTTTTAAGTCAGTTTATAAGTCGTGTGCTGATATAATCAGTCGGCTCAGAAATTGCGCGTTAAATACCTCAAGTAAATGAGGAGAAATAAATGAAAATATAACTCCTTTAGCACCTTAACTATTTGGCAGTAGTTAATTTAAGAAATTTTATACCAATTCTTACAACCCTTCTTAACTATTCACATTAAACTGCACCAATGCTGAAGGTAGAATTTTGTGGAAATGTACCCGAATTTTAGTGGAGTGAGAGTGATAAATCCTTTAGGAAAAAAATATTCTCATTACACCCAGCAGGTATTCAAACCCCGACCTCCCCTTCATCAACAAACCAATGTGGCTGTAAAATAATAGTTCTGTCACTCACATGGGCTGAGCCATTGACACATTAGTGTAGGCAGTTCTCCATGTGAACTGCAACAACATAATTCAACTGTTAAAATATATTACACATTTAGTTTGTTTTAAAAATGTGTAGAACTTAAAAAAATGTATGCATTATATTAATTGCTTATAAGGTGGTCCAATGCAGTATGTCAAGGTGTTCAAATTGTTAGCTGAGAAATAGAAAGGTGCACTTTATTATAATTATGTCTATAAGCGCCAAAGCACCAGCTTTGATGTTTCCTTACAGAAAATAAATGATACGATACACCGCACAGACGTTCTCCCTTCTTCATCTAAAAATGAAAACATTTACTTAAAANTTTAGGAGATAGTAAGATACTTACCAGACCTGTGGAAAATAACTTTTCGTTCATATTTTTACTTATTTTATAGTTAATTTTGTTAATAAAAAATCTCCATCGTGTTGTTTATAAATAATAATGTCAAATAATGAAATAATAAGCATTAGAATGCATAAGTAATACATACCTTGATTACATGCAGGCTCGCCACAAGTGGGGGACTATTGGTACTATGATATTAGGCCCGAGACTTCCATATAGTGGGCCCAGGCCCCTGGAAGTCCTGGGCCCACTATTTTCGGAAGTGAATCAAGCTAAATTTAAATCTAAGTATTTCATTATGTGCGTAACATTTCATTGCTCGGTTACGTATTAATTTGCATACATTGTTTTATTGTCAGAAAGGTTTAAAAAAATGTACAAACCTATGTCAAGCAGTGGTGGAGTAACGGGAGGGGGGAGGGGCTTATCGCTTGATGTAAATAATCCTCCCTAACTGGAAAAAACATCGCCAACCACTGGAATATATTCTCCCCTCTATATTTATTATACTCCCTCTGATATTCTCGAATATTAGGCTGGAAACTGACCTTGTATCAAACTCCGAATAGCTTCTAGGAATGTTCAAGTTTCAAAAATATCTGAAGGATCACTCTAAATATTGCCTAAGAACATACACTTTTCAAATATTTGCCAAATTTGGTTTGGTGGTCAAATCCCTTTAACACAAGACAAATTAGGTTCCTTCACCAATAATAATAAGAGACACTTACTAAAATCTCAAGATTTGTGAAACAAAAGCATATACATTGTTGCAGAAACACTCCACCCAAGAGCATAAATGAAATAATATACACTTTTACGAAAACATTGAGAAAAAGAGGAACATTTCTGTCCACCACAGAGCAGAACAATCAATTCCAGGACTACCACCTTATATATATGCTTATAGCTCAGAAACTGTAGTATTTGTAAATATATATTTCATTTTTATGTTTAATGGTCCTATATTTTTGCAATGATAAGTTATTTCGTATCTCAAAAATTTACGGAGATATGATAAAAATGGGAGCTATACGTCTATGTAAAGTATTCTTAAAGTCATTTTCACTGAAAGATGATAATCTCAATTTTGTTTGTTATGTTAAAAAATGCATGGATGCGAAGTTTAATTAAAATCGTTGAAGCCGATATTGAGAAAATATTTTTTTTCTCTCTCTTTTTGCCCATTGGTAAACTAACCTTAATTTTAGGGCTGGATATCTGATTCCAAAAGCTCCCAGGGAGAACCTTGTGAAAACTCCAGATACCTGGTTTTACTAAACACGATAAAAATGATGATAGTTTTATTACTTATCGTCATTCTTTTAACCATCTTCAGGCGTGTTTGCTAACTAAAGCCATTTGGTACTTCTAATTAGTACCATTTGCTACCACTACGAAGCGCTGCTCAGCACTGCGGAACACCGCTACGCTAGAGACATCTATGAACTACAATCGAACGAAGTTTTGTTTAACTCCACTGGGTACGTCGTCGTTAAGAGCAATATATCTATTAAGCACGCTTATCTTTAATATGATTTTAATTTAACAGATTTTAATTGACAACGTTAGGATATTATGGATTTAAAACCAACCATTACTACAGTAGGATTCAGGTAAGAAGACACTTTTTTTTGGCTGTTACAAAATTTACTAAAACCAATTTTATATATTTATACGTCAATTATGTGATCTGTAGCTCACTTTTGATTAATAGTATCAACACTTAAAATAATACTAACAATATTGTAAAATAATATTAATACTACCTGCTTCATTGGCCGAATAGTATAAGGCATCACTTTCATGTTAGACTGGTTTGCTAATGACGGGAAGATCGAGGCTCGATCCCGATCGGGTATACTAAGGATATTTTTTCCTAAATGTTTTCCTACTTTCTCCCCACTTAAATGCGGGTACATTTAACCATCTTAATCTAAAACCCAATAGCGTAATTAGTACATAGGCGTATACTCAAATGAGTATAAGACGCGGTGCTATATATAAGTAATTGATATATATATATATATGTTGAGCGTAAAAAAGTGCTATATATAAATGTTGAGCGTAAAAAAAAGTGCTAATTTTTAAAAAGATATTTCTATTATAATTATTTTACTGTACACACATTATGAGTTTGTCTAGTGATAAATAAATCATTAGGGGCCAGCAAGTGTTTTTTTTACTTTAGAAAGTTTCTTAATTAATGAACATCTGAGACAGCAACAAGCGTGTAATTTAATTAGTTTGAAGTTAATTAGTGTCTCTTTTCACTGGATTGAGGCACTATCAAAAAGTTAACAATGTCTCCTAAGCACTTATTTTTTCAGAAGACTAGACCTAATTAAAAATCTACAATCGTTAAAATTGAGTTGAATTTTTGTTTTATTATTATTATTATTATTATTTAGCACCATGTTTTACTACCCATTCGGGTTATGCGCTTATGTACTCATTACGCTAATTCAGTAGAGATGAAGAATGTTATATTATAGTAAGTGTACCCACATTTGTTTGTAGCGAGTGGGAAGCCAATTAGGAAAATCCACCCTCACAGCACCCGACCGGAATCGAACCACGATCTCCCCATTATCGGCAATTTAGTCTATTGCAAGAGTAGCGCTTTAGACAATGCGGCCCACGAACCGGATAACATTATTATCATTATCATCATTATCATTAGCATCATTATCATTATTATTATTATTATTATTATTATTATTATTATTATTATTATTATTATTATTATTATTATTATTATTATTAAAAGTTAGGGAGTCAAAGCAACTTAAAACACAATAGTCAAATAAAACAAATTGTGTAGCTCAGCCGAGCTATCCACATATTTACCAGTAAGCTAGGGAGAAATGAGGTAGAACTTAAGGGAGATGTATTCGCATTTACTTTGAGGGAGGGTGTAAAATCATCCAGAGAAAATCCACTGATGATTCACCCGGCCAGAATTCTAAACATGACCTCGTCATCGGAAAACCAGTTTAGATGAGCCCGATATCTAGAGAACGTGCCTCCCGTGCTGGTTATTTGGGTATAATAACACACATAATTGACCAACATTATATATTCAAGTTGGCTACTTTTTAATCTACAAGTTTTAAACTAAACTAACCCGCATCGGTGGGAAAGCGGACTAAATGTAATATTCATTTAGTCTGGATTGCTGGTGACGGTAAAGCCGGTGGTTTGTATCCCGACTGGCTGTTAGATATGGTAGTAAGATGTCACAGACAAGGTACACACCAGATCCAAAGTCTTCAGGTAAAATGGCTGCGTTACGTGGTAGAGCTTGAGTCCTTCAACATCCGGAATCGCTAGGTGTCATCAAGGGGCATTTAAAAAAAAAGATAATTTTAAACATGGTATCACTAGAGAAAAGAAACAATATCCTTTCGAGTCAATCGATTAGCTTACACAAAGCTAGGTTTGGGTAGCGACCCAACCCCTTCTTCACGTAATCCTACCTCAAAACAGAGCTTACGCAGACTGCAAATAACGATTACAATGGTCTCTTTATGATGAACATGTCAAAAATGAGTAGTTTTAACAACTGCATATTTGGAAGTTCTTTTATCACTGAACGTTGACTCTAGCGAACCCAGTGTTGATGGCCTCAACCTGGCTCAAGGAGCGCAGAGAAACTTCCGTAAGGCTGAGTATCTGCTGTATACCTTTATATATGTGGACTTATTGCAAAAAATATATATATACATGTTGTATCGATTTATGAGGGAAGTAACCGGGGTGTGGGTATCAGACCTTAATACAACACAAAAAGTCCTTAATGAAGATATGTCATGTGTTCAATGATTTTCTAGGTAAGCCCTTCCAAGTTTCTGCTGGAATTGTTAGTAGCCCAACTTGATACATCCCTGTTTGTGTATCTGCAGTGATACGTCACTTACAAGAGGTACAACAGGGGTATCTCAAGTAGGGTACTAACAATTCCAGCAGAACCTTGTAAGGCCTTAGTTAAGAAAATTTGGGCAAACTTACTATCGTTGGGTTGGGCATGACTATTGCATAAACTGAGCTGTTTCTTTTATTTGCAATAGTAATAACTAACAATCCGACACCTAAGTCGGTATCGTGTCTGTCTACTGAGCTAAGGCTCCCGAGTTTGATTCTCAGCATGGCCGATAAATTTATCATTGGTGAAATGTGGGTTTACCCTTTCACAGTGATGTATTAACGGCCGGGGACTGGCTGTTGTGCTTGTCCTAGTCTTAAGTTAGAGTATAAGACATATGAAGCTACGACAGAACTAGAAGGCTAGTAGTGGAAAATATTTGGCTTTAATTAAACACAGGCTGGAAACAGTAATGAATGTATAGTAGCTAACTCAAATATAATAATGAAACACTTGGCAAAGCCAAAATTGCACACAATTTTTGTTGCTTCATTTCAATAAGAGTTAGGTGTGTGCAATATTTAAATTTAAATTCATAATACACTAACATTTTTAAACAAAGTGGGTTTTACTACACGGTATTTTTCATAATAAAGACACTATTTAGACGCGTTCGATTAATTTAGATATTCTTACACTATATTCTCTAAACTTTAAAACGACAACCTGGACACAGTAATCGAACCCGGGACCTTTGGTTTAGTACGCCATTGCTCTAACCACAGAGCTATTTAAGAGTAGTCTCGTACCTACGATTATTCTTCACTAATATTTGAAGGCAGAATCTGGAATGGACGTGTGAAAATAATCATCTATGTATGAGTGATTAATGAAGATCCTGAGTAATCAGATAACGCAGTCACCTTCAACTCTGGAGGGTTTTATGCCGCCAATGGTACAACGACAACTGTACGAATGAGTACATAATGATGTATTAAATGGCCAAGCTATTATATATTTGGTTAATTACGGTTATAGCAACATTTAAATATAAAATTCTTTAAATTGCTAGTTTGGTGTGAAACAAACTCTAGAGCAAGGGTCCTTAAACAAAGGTCCGTGACCTTGTGAGAACAAAACCTTAACACTAGATGGCTTTATTAAATAAAAATGTACTTTATTAACTCTATTTTAATTGTATTATCTTGCTATTTAATGCGCTAGTAAATATTTTGATAAATATATTTAAAATCAAATAGCAGAAGCTGTTATTAATTTTAGAGAGGAATTCACCATCTAGATATCATATTTTGAAAATTGAAAAATGACACCTGGACATGGGAATCGAACCCAGGACCTTTGGTTTAGTACGCCAATGCTCTACCACTGAGTTATCCAGGAGTCGTCCCGTTCCCAGGGTCATTCTTCACTCATATTTTAAGGCAGAGTCTATGATGGACGTGCGGAAATCGTCAGCTTTATTCACGAGCCATCAGATAACGCAGCCATCTTCGACACGGTAGTTCGCTTGTTACTGTCACTCGTACAATTGTACGGATAATATTAAGAATTAAGTAGCCGAAGCTGGATATCTCAGTGGTAGAGCATTGGCGGACTAAGGTAAAGGTACCGGGTTCGATTCCCGTGTCCAGGTGTCATTTTTAAGAAAATATATTTAAGTTAAATTGGTTGCCTGTTTCAATCCTATGTGTTTTATTTTATGTATTCAAAAAGATTATCCTGAGAAGGGGTTCTATAGTCTTAACCAAATTTCCAAAGGATTAATAAACCTCCCCATTCCTACCACCCATCTCTTTTCTTCCATTTTTATTTAGTTTATGTATCATGTAAAATGAAACAACAAACTAGTCTCTTCCTTTTACAAATCTTCCTCGATATATGAAAGAACCCTTGTGTTGATGCCGTCAAACGACGTTGTTTTTCTCGTCACTGAAGTTGAACGCACAGTTTGACGACGCGGCCTTTGTGGCGCCAGGTGGTGATTTCCCACAATGCACCACGCGATAACCAGGTAAGTGATCGAGTGGAGTGCGATAATGAGGGATCTCACGTAATGACGTCATAAGGTTAGCGGTGCTATCGCGCGACCTTTGTCATTTGTCGCCACATTTACTTGGAGACACGGCGTGTAGGTGAAGGATGTGGGACTTTGTCATCAACTACGTATAGCTCGTTGTATTTTTGTTCTATTTTTAATGGAAGAACGGATTTCATTACTCCTAATTGAACAGTTTTTACCAGGCGGTAATTTTTTAATTTCAATTAGTAATTATTTTTGTAGGAACTTAACATAACTATAGCCTATTTATAGGCTACATTACCCACCTCGGTGGCGTAGTTGGCTAACGCACTAGTCGTGTTGAGCTCAACTGTCGAGGACGGGGAGATCGAGGTTCGAATCTCGGTCGGGTGAACTGGAAGTGGTTTTTCCTAAATGGTTTTCCACTCTCCCTCCACTCAAATGTGGGTTCACTTCCTGTATATTCAACCTTCCCAAGTCTTAACCCATTAGCGTAATTAGTACTTAAGCGTATAACCCGAACGGGTAGTAAGACGCGGTACTAAATAATAATAATAATAATATAGGCTACGTTAATTGAATTTTTTTTAAAATTATTCTCGGCTATTGAAGTGGGTCATATTCACATTAATTACTTTAATGTGGAAAATATGAGAAAGGTTTAATTTAGAGGAAAGTCAGGAAACTAGTTTAAAAAAAACACACCCTCTGTACGGGTGACCGTGATTCGAACCCAGAACTCCACATCTAAACCACGTGGCCACTGTCACGAACTAAAAGTTAATGCACTGGCAAATTTAACCCGACTAAAAACAACAACATGACGTCGATATTTTAAAAATTTGCAGTAAAAATGCTACATGTTTTAAGGTCACTCAACCATCAAAGTTTTGGTGCAGAATTTTAACAAGTGTATTATATTATAAACTATAAATAGTGATCCATTGGTTTCAAATCATTACTGTTGCTGAGCTATAAGGGGGAACACTTGATATTTGATACTTTTTTCGTACCATTTTTAAGGTAAAGTAGTTAATGTATGAATATGAAAGTAGTATAGCTAGACTCTCATTAGAGGTGTACAGAATGAAATTGTTATAATATATTAATAATAAATCGAATTATTAAAATATTTAGTTTTCATAATATACATTAATGATGATATTAATATTACAAATCTCTCATTCTTTACACCTCTAATAAATGTATAGTTATATTACTTTCAAATTTATACATTAACTACACTACCTTAAAAATGGTACGAAAAAAGCATAAAACAACAAGTTTGATCCCTTATAACTCGTGAACTGTAATCGTTAAATCACTATTTATAGCTTATAATCATACACTCGTTAAAATTCTGCAGTAAAATTTTGACAGTCGAATAACTTTAACTCATCAAATCTATTAAGAGCTTTATTAATTATTAATTATGTGATATTTGAAAACAAGGTGCCTCTTAGGAAGATATTTGGTCAAAAAAGGGATGAGACTAATGGTAAACGGAGGAGGTTACATAACGATGAATTACATACCCTGTATTAATCACAAGACATTGTTAGGGAAATCAAGTCTCGTATGTTATGGTGGGTAGGACATGCAGCGCGAAAGGGAGAATCTAGAACCGTGTTTAGAGTGTTGAGTGGCAAACCCAATGGGAAGAGACCATTGGGGAGACCTAGACTCATATGGAAGGATAACATTAAGATGGACCTGAAAGAGGTAGGGTGTAATGAGGCGGACTGGATATAACTAGCTCAAGATAGGAATAGGGTGTAATGAGGCGGACTGGATATAACTAGCTCAAGATAGGAATAGGGGGTAATGAGGCGGACTGGATATAACTAGCTCAAGATAGGAATAGGGGGTAATGAGGTGGACTGGATATAACTAGCTCAAGATAGGAATAGGGGGTAATGAGGTGGACTGGATATAACTAGATCAAGATAGGAATAGGATGTAATGAGGTGGACTGGATATAACTAGCTCAAGATAGGAATAGGGGGTAATGAGGTGGACTGGATATAACTAGATCAAGATAGGAATAGGGGATAATGAGGTGGACTGGATATAACTAGATCAAGATAGGAATAGGGGGTAATGAGGTGGACTGGATATAACTAGATCAAGATAGGAATAGGGGATAATGAGGTGGATTGTATAGAACTGGAATAAGATAGGAATAGGAGGTAATGAGGAAGGATTGTATAGAACTGGCATAAAATAGGGATAGGGTGTAATGAGGTGTACTTTGTAGAACTGGTTCAAGATGGGGATAGGTGGCCTACTTTTGTAAGTGCGGCAATAAACTTTCCAAGTACCATAGATATGGAGTACGTAATTAATTATTGATATATATATAAGTTTCTGTATAATAAAGTTACATACTTAATATTAACGTTGAAATTTAAATCAAATGGGTCTTTAGCTAAAGCAGAAAACATTAACAGGTGGATGAAAAAAAGTGCGTCTACTATATTTTGCAAACTCGACTACCTACCGCGTACATGAGTGAAGTGGGCCGGGTCGGATGTAAGTAAAATAAACTGACATCTTGGTTCAGTCGATGATGTGTTTACCTACAGAGTTAATGGCTCTGGGATCGATTCCTGGCTTGCCTGAAAAATATATCAGTGATTAAATAGGGGTTTCTCATTTCACAGTCATGAATTAATGGCTGGGAGGTTGAGTGCTATATTGAATGCTTAATTTTAAATCCGATTTAGAACCGAACACCTTACATCTTTTGTTTGTCAGAAGATCCCCCATTTTTTTAAGATAAGCCGGAAATCCATATTCTTATGTGAATTATTCAAATTTCTTAAATGTTCGCTATTAACTCGCCACATTTATTTGGCTAAATATTATGTGATCCAAACCAAACTTGTTTGCGTGCCGGATCAGGTCCGCGGGCTACCAGCTTATGACCCTCCTGCTTTAAACCAAACAAAGCTGTTTGAGACAATTGCACAACCTTAACACTAAGATTTAGCATAGTTTCTGAAGGTATGCTTTAACTAGTTTACTATATGGCATTAGGAACTCGAAAGTTCATTGCCGCACTTAAAAAAGTTCGCCACCTGTTCCTATCTTGAGATAATTCTATCCATTCCACCTCATTACACCCTCTCCCTATCTTGAGCTAGTGCTATCCAGCCCACCTCATTACACCTTAACCCTGTCTTGAGCTAGTTCTATCCAGTCCACCTCATTACACCCTATCCCTATCTTGAGCTTGTTATATCCAGTCCACCTTATTATACCCTAACCCTATCTTGGGCTAGTTATATCCAGTCCACCTCATTACACCCTAACCCTAACTTGAGATAGTTCTATTCAGTCCACTTCATTAAACCCCATCTCTTTCAGGTCCATTCTAATGTTATCTTCCCTTCTGCGTTTAGGTCTTCCCAATGGTCTCTTCCCATTGGGTTTGCCAGTCAGTACTCTGAAAATAGTTCTAGATTCTTTCATTCGCGCCGCATGTCCTGCCCACCGTAATCTACGATACTTGATTATCCTAGCAATTTCTTCTGATGAATACAGGGTATGTAGCTCATCATTATGTAACCTACTCCACCACCCCAATAGCCTCGTCCCTTTTTGGACCAAACATCTCTTAAGTACCTTGTTTTCAATCACCCTAATTTTTTTTCGTCGCATAGTGTTAGATAAGAGAATAAATGCATTCTTGACGATGTGCTTCAATAAAATTAGCTCTAATGTTCAATTTTCTCTCCAATACTTATAAAAATCTAGATTTTCTTAAAGAGAAGACAGATCTTTATGTGTATAAAATTGAATTGAACGTTATCTTTATGTGCAGTTGTATGTACGTAAACACACTACAGGTTGCAAATCATAATGAATTGCCTCCATAAGTTTTGTATTAGCTGCGTACATTATCAAAATAAAGCCCTATTAAATTTATTACTGATATTTCAATCGTTTAATTGCTCTTCACAGTTTTCAAAACAAATGTTTTTAAATACATTTTTGATGAAATTACGTCAAAATGTATTGTCTTCAATTACTTGTTTTGGTTGATCGTTTTATATATATATAAATACACACACACACACATACTTAACAGTAATTTATCGTCAAGCTAAAAAGTTGTTTCTTAAAATTAGGATTTTATTGAACTATACTTTTTGGATCACATTTGTTTTTATTTCATTTTTTTTTACAATTGGATATTAAAAATATAATTCAATTTCTCGTCAAGTTAGAAATTCTACACACAAATATTATAGCAACGAATTAGTGCTTTGTATAAACATAGCTATTCTATATAACATAGTATTTCTAAACATAAAAAGCAACAAAAGGCGCTGTGCACTCTTGGTTTCGCCAAGTATTTTATTTATTACTCTTTTAACAAATACTCTATCTCGAACTATATTTATTTTTCCTACGGAGATAAGGGGGGGATGGGGCTGGGTATATTAATGATTCACTTACCATAAAGTGAGAAGTGGAACCTGCTATCTTAGAAAAAGGAAATGTGTGTCGTTGTATAACATAAAAAGGACTATTTTGTAGAAAGGATCCCAAACATTCATCATTATAGGTTCAAACTTTCGGAAGAAGGGAGCCATTCATTTGAACGAGCGTAGGGC
>CABFWO010002105.1:76948-91020 GCA_902155825.1 Timema genevievae | reverse complement strand
CTCCATCGCCCCCATCAGCCCCCTCCCCCTCCTTCTCAAGTGAAGGGAAATATAATGTATAGTTTTATAAAACTGTAAGCAGTAGACTAAAATTTCGCGGGGCATGTGGTACGTTTGGAAAGAAAGGATCAAAGTAATGTGAAATATCGCATTTTTTGATCACAATCTTTAAAAAAGTAATCATATATTTTTAGAAAGATTATGGTGATATTATCCCTTTATACATGTATAGATTAACGAATAAACAAGTAAATTTTAATATTTGAATCCACACATTTAATAGTCGACCTAAAATCAACTATATAGTTGGTAAGTTACTTTAATATTTATTTTATATGCATGAGGATCTCCTGCTAAAACTCGGTTTGATACTCATTTCCTCTTTAAAACTAATATTTGTAGGGGTACAAATATTGAATTTTAATTTTAAGTTTGATATCGCTTGGTTAAAACTTACCTGAACCTAGTTTTTTTTAAATATTATATCATTATTAATGTTAGTTTATTTTTAAAATCATGTACTATATTTAAGAAGCTGAATTTAAAAATGAGATCTCTAAAATCTCACATAAAAATTAAGCTTAATGCATTATACTTTTCAAGGAATTAAAGAATCTTATTTTAACCAAATATATTTGTTAACTGTACAATATCACTTTTTTTTTTGCAATGCCCAATGTAAATACCTTCACACTACTAAATAAGACGCAATGCTAAAAAATAACTTACTGTATATGATGATGAAATTTTTGGTTGTATTTTGATAACGGATCAATATTAGTTTCTGTAAAAGGTTAAATTATTCAAATTAAATTCCATTGAGTCCGAATCTGAAATTCATTCGGATTATAAATTTCGAAACAGATTCGAATCTTTCAAATATTAAAATTCAAAATTTTGAAGTGACGTCACATCACACCACATGTCTAATTGACTCAACACATCTGGCATGTGAATCGATAAAGACAACTTTTAAGTAGTTTTTAAAGTAAAAAAAGGGTTAATTTACCACGAACTATATCAATAAACTCGTGATTATATTAATTTGATTTGCATTGCTCCAGAAGAAATATAGGCCGAATCTATTTGTAGTGTATTTGTATTTTATAGTACTAGATCTTCTTTTATTCGCATAATATACAACTTATTTATTTTTCTTTGAATATATATATATTGGTGTGGAAACTAGAGTTGAAATAGTTAACTCAAACAATAAGTAGATTTACTTAAATAAAGTCGTATCACTAATGTATTTGAAAGCAACTGACATTTGAACGTGCCTTTTCACACCTTACCGCTATCGATGCTTGGTTCCAATATAAAAATTACAAGCATTGGAATGATTCCAACTGGCGCGTTGACATTCTTGTACCTAAACTCCAAACTCCAAATGGAGTCGAATCCTGCCAACCAATCATGAGCCGACCTACTCCAATACGACCCGAGATGATTGCTTGCGACAGTTACACATCCGCGGCGAATTAATCTTTCTCGTGCTTTTCTGTGGACTAGTACCAGGAGTATTTCTTAAGTTTAGGACATGCAGGGCTGGGTTTTCGACCATGACGTCAACACTTAAAGAGCCTTGAGGGTGGTCATACTACGTTATTAATGTCTAGCGAGAAAAGTTTGGTCACAAACTGAACTACCTTGGGTCAGGCACTATTAGAGTCGCGTNATCTAAAAGGAGCCTGGGAATTTCCTTGGATCTCAGAAAATGTCTGAATATATTGAAGCCTAGCATTCACATTTCCACTACTAGTACTATTATTAAATTATTAGTGAAGGTATTTTTTCTGTCTTATTGATCTTACATTTTTTTATATTCAAAAAATTATAAATTCATTCTTTTCTTCTTTTTCAGAAAGGATTGATAAGTTCATTTTTTTTTGACAGGATTAATAGAAAATTGAAGGGGGCCCTAAAAAACTTTGTACCCCCTGATATAATTCCTCTCTAAGGTCACAAAATAACGTGGCCTGATGTAGCTTTCTGGTATTGGTTATTGGGTCGCAAATATATATGTTCCCTTATTAACAAGGGTTTACTTTCTGGCGTTCTGGTGATAGTAACTGGGTCGCAAGTATGTCATTTCCCTTATTTATTCTTACTTACTGATAACATTCAATAATATATAATATTTGCACTACATTTTATATTATTATTCATACCATCTAAATTCAAGAAGACCCGAAAGTTATATTGAACTACTTTCTTAATTAATCTACTTTCGTTAAACCAGATGTTTGGCTTTATTGAGATATTAGATTAAAATAAACATTGTTTGTTACGTCCGGCCGTTTTACAAACGAAACCTTTTAAACTATTAAACTTTTAAGTTACACTGATTAAAAAAAACATTATATGTTGCATAACCCTCGTTCTATTATTGGCTACCATTGATAGATCTTATGCATTAGTAAGTTTAGCTTTTTATAAAGTTAAAAGTTAAATATAGCTTAATATACCTAAATTATTGCATGAAAGAACAAAATGAACAAGGGCAAAAATGGCGCTTTAAAATATAACCTAAAATAGGGGTTTGATTAAATTTAGGGTTTTCAACAAATAATTAAGGTATAAAGTTGGAATATTAGATCAGTAATTGTTTCGGCATATTTTTTATACTCTATTAGTTTAAAAAAATCCTTGCATGACATTGAAAAAAATTGCAAAATTTACTTTCATGTAATCAAAGGACGCCAAAGTATGGAATTTGACATCGTTAATATAAATACATCTATTATATACTTTCAATACATATATTACGTTCCCTCTATATATTTATATATAATACTGTACATGTCTATTCATTGTTGTCAAACATATATTTATTCTTTACCTCTTCAAAAAGGCTCTTTTCATGGCATCTCGACTATATTGCATAAAAACGTATAGTATTAGGATTTTCGTTTGAAGGAACCATTAGCAAATATAAAAATAATTTATTGCTGACTTTAAGTATAATTGTATTAACATTCCTTTAGTAACTTTTATATCCCGATTATATGACCGCATGGTCTAAGGCGTTACTCTCGCAATAGACTAGACCACGTATGAAGGGGAGATCAAGGTTTGAATCCTAGTCGGGTGCACTGAGATTGGTTTTCCCTAAATGGTTTTTCACTCTACATCCACACAAATGCGGGTACACTTCCTCTAAATTCAACCTTTCTCATCTCTAACACATTAGCGTGGTTAGTATATATGCGTATAACTCGAACGGGTAGTAAGACGCGGTGCTAAAAATAATTTTACAAGTGTCATAAATTGTTACATATTATCTAAATTAAACTAATGACTTGACATAGATTTAAAAAAAAAATGTATATTCTAGATTTTACTTTGAAACAAAAAGTGTGTACAATTTCAAAATCCCATCATTATCAATTTAAACAGTGAAATACAACGTAATGAACATAATATTGGAAAGTATGCGTGCGCTTACACGTATTGTACTGTATGTAAAATAACGTTTCTTTGGGTGTTAACAATGTCCCCACAAAACTAAATATGGGCAGAGCGACAGAAGAATAAAAATAAAAAGTTGTCCGGATATAATTAACTTAACTTATTGTCGACATGACCGTGGGGAATTGAGCACTTTTTATGTGAAATATTGGTGGATTGGGTACTGTCATTTCTACTAGAAGGAATTTGTAAAATTGGATGGGAATGTCATAGGAGAATATTAATTGGAAAAGAGAATACATCAAATTGCCAGTATAAGCCATCCATTTTTGGTAGTGTTCATAATTTTAGTAATGAGTGTCCAACTACATATGACATACTAATAATGTAAAAAAAAAATTGTTTTGATTTTCACAAGATCAATTTATTATTTTAATTTTGTCAATTTTTACTTCATCTAAAATGCATCCACTTAATTAAATTGTTCATCTTATATATTTAATTTCTTACATAACCTTATTATACATATTTTTCAATTTAATTGCCATTCACAACTACCCATACTATGTTTTAATTTATTATTTGTACAATTTTTTTTAAAATCTCATTAATTTTCCTCACCCATTTATTTAAATTCATATCTATTAACTAAATGTTTCTTGTTTTGTTATGTTTCATATTAACTTTGTATATTACTTTTTTCATCACCGCGTCTTACTACCCGTTCAGGTTAATCTAATGTATTATTTACATTAATGGTTTTAGATATAAGGGAGGCTATACATATAGGAAGTGTACCTGCATTTGCGTGAAGGGAGAGAGGATAACCACCACTCTCATTACACCCGACAGAGATTCGAACCTTGGTCTCCCCGACATCGGCAGTCTAGCCTACTGCGAGAGTAGCACGTTAGACCCTGCGGCCACCGAAGAGGGTTCTATACTACTAAATGTAGTTCTATAGGGGCCTACCTATTGTTATCTTCAAATTAAAAAATGACACCTGTACACGGGAATCGAACCCGGGACCCCGGGATTCCTGTGTCCATGTGTAATTTTTCAATAAGAATATAATATTTAGATGACTATAACTGTAGCTATAAAATATAATAGCTTTTGACTATTTGATGTGGACCCGCCTCGTTGGCGTAGTTGGCTAACGCGCTATTCGTGTTGAGCTCAGCCGCCGAGGACGGGGAGATCGAGGTTCGAATCTCGGTCGGGTGAACTGGGGTTGGTTTTTCCTAAATGGTTTTACACTCTCCCTCCACGCAAATTCGGGTTCACTTCCTCTAAATTCAACCCTCCCAATTCTTAATCCATTAGCGTAATTAGTACTTAAGCGTATAACCCGAACGGGTAGTAAGACGCGGTGCTAAATATTATTATTATTTGATGTGGCACAATATTGCAAAGCAATAAGTTGATACCCGCCTCGGTGGCGTAGTTGGCTAACGCGCCAGTCGTGTTGAGCTCGACCTCGAGGACCGGGAGATCGAGGTTCGAATCTCGGTCGGGTGAACTGGGGGTGGTTTTTCCTAAATGGTTTTCCACTCTCCCTCCACGCAAATGCGGGTTCACTTCCTCTAAATTCAACCCTCCCAATTCCTAATCCATTAGCGTAATTAGTACTTAAGCGTATAACCCGAACGGGTAGTAAGACGCGGTGCTAAAAAAAAATAAGTTGATTAGTTTTAGAATACATTAATTATTTTCTTACATCCAGATAAACGTTGGCCACTCTATATAGTTTGTCCAAAGTGAGAGGGTAGGGAGAGCAAGGCTAGGTTGGGCCAACATTGTATACTATCTACCTTGAGTGAGGGAAATCATACTTCAAGATAGTGGTGCCCAACCCACCCACCTTGCAGGGTGGGGGGAACTATGTTGGTGGTAGTATTGAGATCAAAAGCAGTGCCTTGGTGGCATACCGTTCCTAAAATAAAATACTAACTCAACAAAAAATCAAAGACACTCCCCAAATTTTGTTTGAATAAAATTTAATTTTAAAATTTCAAACGTTCTTCATAGTAATGTTTGACTCTCAAAGCACGACCGAGCTTCATACACACTAAATCATAAAAGCTCGTACTGTATTTGTTTTGCGTAAAGATGTGTATATTAAATACTGGAATATTTATTTACATCGCGTTCTAGTAGTTGAGTTGTTAGAAAGATAAAGGAGTGCTTGGTTTGAGATTGGATGGTTAAAAATCTACTACTTGGTTAAGGGTGGGGCTGCAATAATTAGACGATAAGTAACTTGAAAATTAACCCTTTAATTGAAAAGTAAATATTCAATAGCTAAATAAAAGCAAACTACATACTACACTTTTTAACTTCTCAAAGATAATGTCACTCAGGTGAGCTCTACCGGACGTCAGGCAAACCTCAGCACGTTGTCCATCACTTTCCTTGGTATAGATCATATAATTGTTTCTGCTCCACTCTGTATAAAGAAATATTAGAAATTTTCGATAAAAATTACAGATTGCGCAAGTAAAGGAATGTATTAATCAAGGCTTCGATTATAATATTGAAGTATTAACATATATCTGATCCATAACAGACAGGGGAACTTCAACGTTAGTGACAGTTTTGCATTCAATCACCAAGCGCTGTAATTTATACGCAAAGGTAAGAAGAAATCCGGAATTTCTGATATTGCTTTATTGGAACTCGTTTGATAATGTTACTCCTTCTAATGTCCTTGGAATAAATTAAATGAAATGTGTAAGCTTTAAAATGTGGGATATCTTGGTTGTAATTCCATTAAATAGGCCAAACCTACATCGGTGGTCAAGTGGACTAGGGCGTAAACCTCGTCTTGTCTGGCTGGGTGTACTAAGAGTGAGTCTTTCTAAATGATTTTCTACGCTCCTTTATCGCAAATTTGAGTATATTTATTTAAAATTTACTTTTCTTATCCCTACTTACCTCATTGGTGTAAATATGTGGATAGGCCAGGGGGGTAGTAAGACACATTTGAAATAAAAAAAAAATGTCAAAAAACTTCCCGGAAAAAGTTAAAGAAACATTTGTTAAAATTTCTAAATTGAATTCATTTTTTCTAATCTTTAGTACCAGTTCGTTTTTTGTATAAGTCTCAGTGCTTTAAATTTGTTCCCCGAGCCAACTTTGTGTGAACTTTATACTGATCGTAACTATCTTGTTTGTTGTCCGGCCACACACACACAGGTCGTGACGTCGTGTCCCGCCCAGTTCAACCCTTGTACCCCTCCACCTATTATTCAAACTCCCTCTGGAGTCAGACAATACTACCGCTCCGTACAATTCATCTTAAAGTTTCCCTTACGAATGTTTCCAGAAGTTCCCCGTTAACCGCCTACATGTTTCAGCCTCAAGTTTTCGACTAAAGTCCCAAAACTGTCAGGGAGGGCGGGGAGGGGTTATAGAACGCCCCCGTGCCCCGCGAGGGGAGTTCTACTAAGTTCAACTTCGGAAGACTCGGTAAGGGGGGGGGGGCTGTCAATCGCGAAACAGCCTACGACCTCATTGTTTTACTTGATGTTCTCTTTATTAACACAGTTGTATACTAGCACAGTATGACGTGAGCATTTGTCTCCAAATTAAGTCTCATGTCACTGACGGAGTTGGTCCCCGATTTGTTAAATAAAACCTTAGCTCAGTCAGTAGCATGTCTTTCTATTGATCTAAGGATCCCGGGTTCTATTCTTGATAAGGACGAAAAATTTATCATAGGTGAAATGTGGTTTTTACCCTTTCACAGTGATGAATTAATGGCTNTCTCTCTACTAAGCAGCTAAGTATCCCGGGCTCGATTCCTGGCATGGCCAAATTCATTGATGAAATGTGGGTCTACCCTATCACAGTGATTAATTAACGACCGGGGCCAGGATGTTGTAAGTATGTTGTGCCTGTTATAGATTTAAGTTAGTTTATAAGACGTGTGCTGATATAATCAGTCGTTTCAGAAAGTGCACGTTAATTACCTTAAAACCCGCGTCGGTGGCCGCGTGGTCTAACGCGCTACTCTCGCAGTAGACTAAACTACCGATGACGGGGATGTTTAGGGTTGAATCTCTTTCGGGTGTACTGAGGATTAAAAAAAATTGGTTTCCACTCTCCCTCCAGACAAATGCGGGTACACTCCCTATAAATATGACCTTCCTAAACTCTAAAACCATTAACGTAATTAGTACATAAGATTATCTTAACCTAAATGGTAATAAGACACGGTGTTAAAAAAATACCATAAATAAATGGAAATAAAAAGTTAAATAATGTTTCACTCAATAATTTTCTAAAAAGTTTAAATGTAAAATTACATCAGGGCCAGTAACAAATATTTATCATTCATTACGTGGTTTTTTTTTCTTATCTTTTGGCTCTATCGTTAAGTACGGTACAATTTTGTTTACAAAGTTGTCATATCCTGCAAAATACCCCATTTATTAACTCCGCATTAATATGAATGTAAAAACATGCCTATAAGATGTTTAACTTACCGCTTAAATGGCTATTACTGTCTCCAGCTTCCATAAATCATTTTAAAATTGTCCCTTTAGCATAGCATCGGTGGCTAAACTCGCACAGGAGACTGATTTACCGATAGTGGAGAGATTGGGGCTCGAATCCCGGCCTGCTGTACTGAGGGTGGTATTTTTTTCCTAAAATTGTTTCACGCTTTCGGTCCATAAAAATTCGGTTAAATCTCTTAAAGATCGTACCTTCCTCATCATGCCCCAATACACATGAACTATGTTTTCGTACTTAATTCATTAAACTTGTACTGAAATAATGATGAAAACTATCACGAAATGGTGGTGCAGGGAACGCGAGAAAAGGGCATTGTTTTTACAGTGTGTATAGCAAAAAATTTTTAGTCGAGATAACTCAAAAATTGTTTCCATAGTTTATTTTTCTTCACATGATGAACACAACAGTTGTTGAATACTTATCAATGTTGCCCTGGAATTTGATGAGAACTTTTTCTCTTCGTTTAAAAGGTTTTTTTTTATATAGATAATGCCACTTGCTAATGACAGATATTCAACAACTGTTTCTAGCTTTCAGTTACCATTACTCCTATGTTGAATGGACTGTACTAATATGACTTAATGGAGCATAATCTAACAGTGCCCCTTAAATACTTAGCTTCATATTTAAAATACTCTGTTTCAGTTAAACATTAATATAAATTCAAGATTATCACTGCACACAAGTTTCAAGATCTCAACACTTTTCGCAATAATTTTTTTCAATATTTGAAAACAATATAGGTGTAGTTTTACCTCCAACATTGTTATTCGTTCTGTATTAAATAGTCATCACCTAATTTTAATGAAAATTTACTTTAACAAATACCTTTTAACTTTTTCCAAAACTAAATATATAAACTTGTTAACTAATATTGTAAATTTTGATCTTGTTCCAAACTTATTTATGTGTGTGGTACAGTCACGTGATTAATCATATTTTATACATATTGGCTTCCAAGTGTATTTTTTTTATCATCGCGTATTATATCTGTTCAGACTATACGCAGATATTATAATTACTCAACTGGGATAGGGATGAGGAAGGAAGTATTTTAGAGGTAATTTACCCGCATTTGCTTGGAAGGAGAGTGAGAAACCATTTAGGAAAAACCCCTCTCAGTAGACTCGACCAGGATTCAAATCCCGATCTCCCCGTCATTGGCAGACCACTAATACAATAATAGGCTTTAGATCGTTCAGCCACTTAAGCAGTTAAGTATGCATTAAGGTGATATAGATAATGGAAAAATATTTTCAACTTAAGGGATGAGTTTGCGCTTGCAGTGCTACTGTCCGCATAAATGAAACAATGTCACTTGGTTTAATAGGAGCATGTAGTGCTTTCGTGAGATAACTGAATTGTTGAAAGCAAGTAAATAATTTATATTAATTAGTGAATCAAATTTTATATTGAAGAATGATTTCACTTAGTGCACAAAATATACCCCTTTTTCCCTCTCGTCACACCCGGCACGACCAAGAGATGTTAGTTCCTTTACTTTACGGACTGTCCTGGTAATACAAAACCAGTAAAATTGTCAAATATAGGACCAAAAATAACTAAAGAACCAAAGGTACCTTCAATATTTACGCCAAATAAACGTGTGTGCTTGTAAAAATAAACCACAATTAAATCGGAATTAGGTTGCAATCGAATTTTTTTTAACAGTAAAAATACGAGCGCTGCGATTCTATTAACGAAATTTTCCTCTTTAATAGTGTTTTATGTGTGTAATTAACATACATATTTAAACTACTACTTGACATACATGTTTCGACATCCATTTGAGCACCCAAGATGGTGTCTTCTTATTATTATAATAATTCAAATATCACATTTTTTCTTTTATCCGCTTGTTTGGGTATTAGAATTGCAGACTAATGCATGTTTAGTGTTTATATTAGAACATGGCTTACAGACGGGTTTAATTTATTATCACATTCCAAGAAACACTCAACCCAAACATAATAAATTACTATATTTTGTATTTAACGAACCTGTTAACAAATACAAATTTATTTTAGCTACCATCTAGATTTGAGCCAAGTTCTCCTAGTTCCGATGTCAACCTCACCAACCACTAGATTACGTAATCAAGTAACATTTGTTGCCATCAAAATATTATGTAAATTCATATTTATTTTTTACACTGCATTTTTATATTTTCAAGCCAAATTTCTTCTGGAAATTAAGTTGCAGGTCCATTCTTTTCTGATACCTAATAATTTTTTTTGGATATTTGCCAATACGAGCACAGAGAAAATACAATCAAATTTTTTTTTTAATAAGAAAGGCCTTTTAGAGAAGAAGAAAAACAACATAATTTTTGCTGCCAACATTAATTACAATTTACTATATTATTAGTGTTAGTTAGGTATAAATAATTTCTACCAACATCGACAGCTGCAGATAATATATGACTTGACGTATGCATATGTACATGAATACATCTAGTAGCTTCTATAGCTGTCGGATAAGGTTCTTCCTATGTAATATGTGTTTATGTTATCTCCCCCAAACACTAATAAACTGTTGGTCACTCGTAGTTGGTGTTGATTGAGGGCAAGACCGTAGCCAGCCAATAATTTCAGGGGGGGTTTGGTGGGCACATCCCCCAATTGCCGGAGGCCGGAAAAATGTCTAAATGATAAACAGTTCTAGAAGCTATCTGAAGTGTTTTTTTTATGGCCACATAACCCACTAACTGCTGAAGGCTAAAAAAAATTATAAATATTAAACACCTCTAAAATCTCTCTTAAGTGCGTTTTATGGTAACACAGTCCCCTAATCTGTACTTTTACCTTAATTTTGATATTGTTTGAACCATAAATAAAACCATATATATTTTGTTCATAAAATTTCAGGGGGGGTTTGAACCCCCAAAACCCCCCCTTGACTACGGTCTTGATTGAGAGAGTGTTTGGGGTAGAGAGAAGGAGAACAATAAAATAAACTATCTTAACACAATACAAAACTGCCCTTTGAAGCTACTGTACTGACACGGTTAATAGATAAAAAGCATTAAGGACGTTGCCTACCTGTGACGTCATAGCAGGTTATGCACATGTTGATGAATCTACCTTTTTTTTATTATTATTATTATTAGCACCGCGTCTTACTACCCGTTCGTGTTATACGTACTTACGCTAATGTGTGATGGTGACTGTGAGATGAAATAGAGGACCTACAGTTTAACGTGGGATCCGAACCACGGTGGAGGCCTGGCATTCCACACATTCACAAGTTGTGATTAATACACATCTTGTCAGAGGTGAAGGAGGGATTTGGCAATCAGATAAATTTGTGCTGGGACCTAGGATTGAACCCTGGACCCTAAGCTAAAAAGTCCGACACCTTACCCCTAGACCACCAATGTCACCCTACCTTTTATTCAACGGTGATGAAACAAAACCCATAAATTCTAAAATAATTCTAAATATTAGTCCTACAATGTCAAAAAATTATATTTTTTTTCTTAAAGTAGTTTTCTTTTGGTAAACATATCATCTACAACTTAGACCATTTAGCTTGGTCACTAAAATGGCTATTAGGAATCTTCCTGCCAGGATATAGATTAAAAAAGTCCATGGAAGCAAATGTCTATCAAGAATAGGAAGTAAGAAAAATATAATTTTAAAAAGTAAGTCAATGTTTTCAAGGCGCATATAATATAACGACTGTGTAAACTCGTCAGAGGAACGGGGGATATGTTATCAGCAGTGTAAACAAGAGCTCAGGCTGGGTGGACTTATCATTTTCTTCCCTCTCTTTCTGTTTCGTACATTGGTGTATAAGGGCGGTATGCAATAACGTTAGTGAATGCTTAGTGGACCAATAGTGTGGTTCCGAGCAACTCGCTTCGCAAAATAGTTTTGAAATCTACAAGCAGTCAACGTCGTTAGCTTTAGAATAATGAATAAATAAGTACTTTTCTAGTTTTAACATAAGCTCTGATTTATTGTTGTTTATGAAACCGCCATGTTTATTAAAGTTGATGTCTCAATCGTCGTATTTGCTATATAAGCTGAATGTGGACGCAAGGAAAGCTAGGCAATGATGCCAATCTAGCTTTTCTTCTTTTGGAACTAACTTTTATTTTTTAGTCTTTGAAGTTCATTAGCAGCTAAAGGGATTTTTTTTAAAAATTATACTCTATATCAGAGGTCACCAAAGTCATTGAGTATGGGAGCTACCTACAAAATTCTGAAAATTGAAAAATGACACCTGGACACGGGAATCGAACCCGGGACCTTGGCTTAGTACGCCTATGCTCTACCACTGAGTTATCCAGGAGTCGTCCCGTGCCCAGGGTCATTCTTCACTCATATTTTAAGGCAGAGTCTATGATGGACGTGTGGAAATCGTCAGCTTTATTCACAAGCTATCAGATAACGCAGCCATCTTCAATTTCGATTTTCAGAATATGATATCTAGATGGTGAATTCCTCTCTAAAATTAGTAACAGCTTCGGCTATATGATACTTACAAAATGTCAAATTGTTTCGCGATCTATTTCCGTATCACGTAGTAGTTATTATTGTAACCTGTAAAGAGGCTTTGCTATCATACCTTTGTCCGATCGGAAGCGGGCTTTTTGACCTGTTTCTTAATTCTAAGAAAGGCAGACTAATTTTTTTACTAAAATGTACTTTTTGATACCTGAAAACACAAAGAGTATTAATTTTTTAAACAACACTGTCTCGGACTTGTTTTGTCTTCGATTTGTCCTAAATTTTCTCTCCAATTTGTTGGTTAAATTAATGAAATAGAAAATAAAAAGTTTTTAATTTAGTCAGTTTTTAAAAAGTGTAAATGTTAAATCTTGCAACAATAAACATCATTTTAGCCAGCGACGAGTAATTATCGCTCATTCCGACTTTTGTTTATAACTTTTGACTGTTTCATGAAGCTAGTTTAATACTTTCATCTAGGTCTAGCTATTTTATCACTTTAGTTATATATATTTATATAGTACCGCGTCTTACTACCCGTTCGGGCTATACGCCTATGTACTAACTACACTAATAGGCTAAGGATGTATAAGGTTGAATTTAGAGAGAGTGTGCTCGCATTTGCGTGGAGGGAACGTGGAAAATTATTTTGAAAAAACCACCCTCAGTAAACCTGACCAGGATTTGAACCCTGATATCTCCGTCATCGGCAGTGAAGCCTTAAACCATGCGGCCACCAAAGTGGGTTTTCACTATATTACATTGTTACATTTCCTTGAATCTAAATTATTGGCTATACGAATATAAAAAATAACATGAATATAAGATATATTATGTACTATTTAAATGTCAACTACTTTCTCCCATCTGTAATTTTAGAATGGTTGTTCCTGAAAATAACAAGAAAAAATGGTCACGTTACCTTAGCTCCCATTTTTAAAATAAGAACATTAGCAAATCTAGATTTATAAAGTCAAGAAAGATTTAATTTGAATACACATTTTGAAAAGAGAAACTTATTGCTTTGCGATAATGCTTATCAAGTAGTCAAATAGCTTAACAATGTGTAGCCTTCTGCAGTCATCATGCAACATGAAATACAAATAGATTAAACAAAAACTCAAAATACAGATGATTTAGATTAGGTTATGAAACATGATGAAATACTAAAATTGTTAACAAATAACAAATTATTAATATTGTTATTAGCACCGCGTCTTACTACCCGTCCGGGTTATACGTACTTACGCTAATGTGCAATGGTAGAGTGATCGTGAGATGAAATGGAGGACCTACATTTTAACGTGGAATCCGAACCATGGTGGAGGCCTGGCATTCCTCACATAAATAACAAATTAAAACAATACATGAAATATCAGAAAATCACCAAAATCGTAAACATGTGAGCCATACATTATTAAAAAACTCTAGATTTATTTAGTTCAAACATAGCAAAACTTAGATCACTTCTGGCGAGATTCGGCCAATATAGGTTGGCAACCCTGGAACTATGTTGAAGTGGGAGTGGACCTAGGGGTAAAGAGGGGGGGACATACATAACCCCTTTGTGTCTCGAGGGAATGGTTCATTCGGGAAGCGCTGTAACGGCGTCCTATTATGCCGGCCGCTTGTTTGGGAATATTGCGCCATATTACGGACTCCTTTGTTGACCTTTGACTGTGGGGG